>QJPP01000038.1:0-304935 GCA_003996215.1 Jaltomata sinuosa
AAACGTATGATTGTTCTTAGTTAAAAGGAGTCGAAAGTGCCATAAAATGGCGGCACATCAGAACCCATTGTTGAATACCCATATACCTTGATTGAAGCTAACCCACTTGAATTTGAAAAGACTTAGGAGACTTGAACTTGGAGCTTAAGATTTGGAGCTTGAAACCCTAACTTGAAGCTTGAGAAGATGGAACTCCTTTTCTTCTTTTGGAAGTTGATTGAAAGAATGGGAGAGAACTTAGGTCAAGTGGGAATAAAAACCCTACTAAATAGGCTTAAAACGACTTAGTATAAGAGTTAAAAGAGTGGAAAATTACAAAATTACCCCTAGACTTAAGCTTGGAAAAACTAATAAAATGACTTGGCTTCAGGGACCACGAGTCAGTTTATAGACCGTCAAAGTAGATGACAGACCATCATCTGGTTCATGGTTTCAGGAACCAGTTCTGGGATTCTACTGGAAATCCATTCCACGAGTCACTCTATGGTCCATGATTCTGAACGATGGACCATCCTATGACTCGTGGTTTTGACTTTAGGAAAATAAGGATCCTCTGATCCTCAGAAACTACAGATGGAAGAATGGGCTGTGGAATAGGTTGACGATTCATCAACCCACTCATGGAATTTAGAGGACTTGATACCTCTCTGAAGGTGATTCCACGGGTTACAGGATGGACCGTCATTCAAAATGATGACCCATCATGTCATTCATGGAAGCTGGGTGGAAAAGCTGAATTTTGACAAACCACGGGTCACTCTACTGACCGTGGTTTTGGTCTATGGGTCGTGAACCAACCAGTGGTTTTAAAGATGAAAATTTTAAGTTTCAGTTCAGCAATGACGAGTCACAGTACGGACCGTGGTTCAGAACCACGGTTCGTCATTCCCATCCGTCATCACTGGCAGCACTGCAGTAAACTACCCATAACGTTTTACTCCGGACTCGGATTAATGCGCGGTTGGTGGCATTGGAAAGAAGACTCAAAAACCTTTATTTTGGTATGTACTAGGCCACTTAAATCATTATATTTTAGGAGTAATAATCGATTGAAGTTTACCCTAGTTTAAACTTACATGAAAACTTACTTGGGTGAGGTGCTTGCGACTTAACTTGATGATAGGAGTTTCTTATGAACATGATTCGCATCCAATGCACTCACCACACTATGAAAATAATCATTACACTCATGGAAAAGGTTTAGGTATTAGCTTAGGATTTTTGTGGTGTTACAATATCTCCCCCTTGGGATCATTCGTCCTCGAATGAAGACTAAGCAAGGGAACTCTAGAGAGAAAATATCCCAACAAAAAATGAAACATGAAAATCAAATAATCAACATGAAACTGAACTTTTGAACTTAAAACATGGCTGAATCAACTTTGAAAATATGAATACATGCTAGGATCATGAGGGAAACTGATGGAATAGATTCGGAAGGACATACTAAGGATGGAACTACTACCTCAAGATGAAACCGGATCGGAAGGAGAAGGGTGAGGGTACTTGGACTTCATGGATGATTCTACTTCCCAAGTAGCTCCTTCAACTGAGTTGCAAAAGCTGAAGTACTATCGTGGTAACCAACTTCTGATTGAAATAAAAACTGAGCTGGTTTCATGAGACACGTATACATGCTGAGAATGTAAAAATGACCAATAGGATAGGAACTGGATATCCAATATGATAATTGGTCTGGGATGAAAGTAGGAACTCAGATAAAACTCATAAAGAACAAACATACTCTAGAAATTGTAGTTAACTGAAAGGGACACCAAAATGAGAGAAGTAGATATACGAGAAAACTATTCTCTTTTGAATACCAATCCTACCATTTACCAACCTCAACAGTGCACATAAGGGTACTAAGGTCTGAGTCTAACTAATCGATTCTCTATGTTCAAACCTATCTCAACCAGATCTTTTGCTTCAGTAACGCCTTCTAAGGATATCATCCCCTCCTATCACAACAACCAACTAACCTAGGGCTTCTAACCAAAGGGTCACTAGTTGTGCAAAACAGATATCCACATGTATCCCATCATGATATTCAAGCTTATAACTATGGTCACCTTATGGTTTCGTAGCTTACCCTATTTAAGGCTTCTCTCCTCTTCCTTATCATAAATAGGATTCGCAGATTTAAGAACTTCTATAGAGGGAGATCCTAAAATTCCTTATCTAACTATTTTGCACGAATAACCCTTACCTCATAATTCACCCACACCTATAAGTAAAGGTGGAACAAGTACACTAACAAGGAAAAGGAATCTGCTACCTCCCAGCTAGGCTACTACAAGGCCTTCTCCCCTAACACTTATAACAACATAAGCCAGAATCATTAAAAGAAAAGAGTAGGAGTAGGAGCGTCACGAATGAAGGATTACAGATTGATCTAGACTTACACTTAGCGTGATCTAGGCACTCAAGGTGAGGCTTCGGGAGTTGAGCGCAATAGACATGAGTATTTTACACACTGGGCACGTAAGGCATGAATGGTGGGGATCACCACCCCTCATTATCAAAGGCATAGGTCAAGGGATTTAAAGCAAGGAAATCATAAGCACAAACTGTTTCAAGAATCAGGTCTGAGCATATATGTGATGTAATATGATTTGATTTACCATTAAGGCATGTCTGATGACTGAACTGAGTAAATAGGACTGAGCGTACTGAGAGGTATGAGTTTACATAGATACCAACCCTTAGGGCATAAAGCTGAAATTTATAGAATCGCAGGATAAGAGTAGAGTCATTGTCTGAAGTAATTACTTGTCATTCTAGAACCTGGATATGAGCGTGAATCCGAAAGAGGTGCGTAATTTTGAAATATTGTAATGGAAGAATTGTACTTAGGACGCTAGGATGGAGATAAGCTTCTGCCTCCCCTCTTGACTTACTATTAACACCCACAAGCATCGCCATCTGAGCCTCTAAAATCTGACCGATTCTACACCCCACCATCTCCCCCTTAGATTCATGCTACCCTTCTAAGTCTATGGACCTCTCACCAACCTCTCAAAGGAACTATGATCATTTTACCCTAACAGAACATATAGTACTCAAGAATCTAGCACGAATACGCACTTCCTTCTATAGTCTAAGACTCTCCTTCACCTAAAAGTCTAGACCTCAACCCTCCTATCCCCACTTAGTTCTAGGTCAAGACAACTCACAACCAAATAAGAATAGGGGTCCGGGGACTATAGATGCATACATGAAGGAAATCTAGTGAAGTAGCTGATTCAACTTCAGGAGGAATACTCTTACCCGACTGGCTAGGCAATGAAATGAATTGGTTTTGGAGCTGATAACGGAAATTAAGCAAACAAGAAAGAAGGAGGAAAAGATATGAGAATTAATAACTAAGAATTGAAATTATGGACAACAAGGGGCTAAAACCCTCACCTCCCAATTGATTCCAACAACTAGAAACTAATTCAACTCAACTAATCAAGGAAAACTAAATGAAATCCACAAGTGGGAGACTTTTGATTAATTAAGCAAAGAAGTTAAACTAACAATCAAGAAAGTCACCCTAATCACTCACTAATTCCTTAAGGGAATTACACTAAGCCATACACTAGCAACTACAAGTTTTAGAGTATCAATCTTCAATATGCAAAAACTAGTCTTTCAAAATGAAGAAAAGCTACTACTTATACTAGGGAATAAGAAGACACTAACTATTACAGTTTTTCCCTTAATGAAGTAAGGGCCTTGTTTGGTTGCCTTCTTTTGGGAATTCTTAAATTCCTCCTTCCACCTCACTTTAATGGACCACCCACACATTGTATGCTTTCCTTTGAGATTCTTCAAGCTTCTCCAATGCTTCCCTTTTCATGAACATTGCTTGAAGGTCTTGGAGCTTTTTAGCTTGACTACGTGTGAAAGGCCTTGAAGGATAAGTGCCATCCAGGATAGTTCCATCCATGCTTTCCAATCTAGTATCATCCTCCCCTTCTTGAAAATGATTCGTCCTCAAATCTAATTGATCACCTACAACACAAGGAGAAAGATCACTAACATTGAAAACATTATGAACATTATACTCACTTGGTAAGTCAATCATGTATGCATTGTCATTTACCCGCTTGAGCACTTTGAAAGGTCCGTCTCCCCTTGGGATTAGCTTTCCTTTTCGAACTTGTGGGAACTTCTACTTTCGGAAATGAACCCACACCCAATCGTCCGGGTTGAAAATCACTTCCTTTCTTCCACGATTCTTTCAGTTGGCCACCTTTGAATTGTTCCTTTCAATGGCCTCTTTTACCTTGGAATGAATGTTCATCATCTCCTTTGCTCTTTGTTCAGCATCTAGGCTCACAACAACATGGCTAGACAAAGGAGTCATAGTTAATGGAAACAAAGGCTTAAAGCCATAACATGCTTCAAATGGGGACATTCCAATAGAAGAGTGGAAAGACCGGTTATACGCAAATTCTATCAAGGGTAAATGGTCTTCCCAAGTGGTTGGGGTGCCCCTAATCATACACCTAAGCATGCTTCAAAGAGTCCGGTTGACTACTTCGGTTTGTCCATCCATTTGAGGATGACAAGAAGTAGAAAACATAAGTTTGGTACCAAGTGTACCCCACAGATTCTTCCAAAAATGACTAAGAAATTTGGAATCCCTATCACTAACAATGGTTTGAGGGACTCCATGCAATTTAAGCACATTAATGACAAACAAGGATGCTACATGGGCTGCATCATCACATTTATGGCATGGAATGAAATGAGTCATTTTAGAGAACCTATCCACTACCACAAATATGATATCATGTCCTCTTTTAGTCCTAGGAAGTCCTAACACAAAATCCATAGAAATGTCCATCCATGGACCACTAGGAGTAGGAAGAGGAGTATACTTACCTTGAGGCCGAGTCATGGATTTGGCTTGCTTGCATTCGAGACATTGTCCACAAATCTGCTCCACATCATGCTTCATCTTTGGCCAATAAAATTGTTCCATAAGGATGTCAAGTGTCTTGGGTACTCCAAACTGCCCCATCAAACCACCACTATGAGCTTCGTTGGCAAACAACTCTCTCCATGAACTCATGGGCACACAAACTCGCCCATTCTTGAATAAGAATCCATCAAACAATTGGAATCTATCAACCCTCTTCCCTTGACTAAGACAATCAAAAGTTTCTTTGAAATCGGGAACCATAGAATAGAATCCCTTCAAGCTTTCAAATCCCATCATTTTAGAAGCGAAGGTGTTGACCAATGCAAACCTCCTTGATAGAGCATCCGCCACTACATTCTCTTTGCCTTGCTTGTAGTTGATCACATATGGAAAGGTCTCAATGAATTCAACCCATTTGACATGTCGCTTGTTCAACTTAGATTGCCCCTTAAGATGTTTCAAGGACTCATGATCGGTCCTTATGACGAACTCTTTGTGCCACAAGTAGTGTTGCCAATGAGCCAATACCCTCACAAGTGCATATAATTCCTTGTCATAAGTTGAGTACCGAAGAGTAGCTCCCTTTAGTTTTTCACTAAAGTAAGCCAATGGTTTTCCCTCTTGCATCAAGAAACCAACTATCCTAACACCCGAAGCATCACACTCTATCTCAAAAGCTTTATCAAAATTAGGTAGTTGGAGTAATGGGGAGGAACACAACATGGACTTCAATGCTTGAAAGGACTTCTCTTGTTCTTCCCCCCACACAAAAGGTACATCTTTCTTGATCAATTCGGTTAATGGGAAAGCAATTGAACTAAAACCCTTCACAAAATGCCAATAAAAGCTCGCCAACCCATGAAAACTTCTTACCTCGGTTGCATTGGATAGGGTCGGCCAAGTCTTGATTGACTCCACCTTTTCTTCATCAACCTCAATACCACTTGCACTAACCACAAAGCCCAAGAACACTACCTTTTCAACACAAAAAGAACACTTCTTGAGATTCGCGAATAACCTTTCTCATAGCAAAACATCAAACACTTGTTTCAAATGGCCTACATGCTCTTCAATTGTCTTGCTATACACAAGTATGTCATCAAAGTACACAACCACAAACTTGTTGATGAAGGGTTTTAGAACATGATTCATCAACCTTATGAAAGTGCTTGGAGCATTAGTCAAACCAAATGGCATCACAAGCCATTCATACAACCCAAATTTTGTTTTGAAAGCCGTCTTCCATTCATCACCCGGTTTCATTAGAATTTGATGGTACCCACTCCTAAGATCAACCTTTGAGAACACACTTGCTCCACAAAGCTCATCCAACATGTCATCAAGTCTTGGAATTAGATGCCTATACTTGATTGTAATCTTGTTCACGGCTCTACAATTAATGCACATTCTCCAAGTACCATCCTTTTTGGGAACAAGGATAACCGGTACGGCACACGGGCTTAGGCTTTCTTTGATCAATCCCTTTTCAAGGAGTTCTTCCACTTGCCTTTGTAGCTCCTTGGTCTCTTTTGGATTACACCTATAGGCTGGTCAGTTGGGAATTTGTGACCCCGGCACAAAGTCAATTTGGTGCTCAATTCCCCTCTAGGGTGGTAGTCCCACGGGCATCTCATCCGGAAATAGTTCATCATAGTCCTGCAAAAGAGAAGAAACAATACTAGGCAAAATGCTAGTATCTTGGTTAGCATGCAATAAAAGATTGGTGTTGACAAGGCACACTAAAAAGTGTTCCTCATCCACACCCTTTAGACAATTGTTTGGCTTGGCTGTCATACACATGTTCTTCTTATTTTTAGCCAAGTCACTTCCCTCTTTTGGAACAATGGTGGAACTTTCACCTTCACTCTTCGCTTCTTCCACCCTTATTCTCTCCCGAAGCTCCTTCATAGCCCGATAGTCCTCACTCACTTGGAATGGGGTGATAGGTGCAAGTACATATTTCTTACCGTCAATCACAAAACATACTTGTTGGTCCTTCCATAGTGCACAACATCTCTATCAAATTGCCAAGGCCTCCCCAATAATACATGACAAGCCAACATGGGTACCACATCACAAATCAACTCCTCATTGTACTTGCCCACACTAAATCGAATACTTGCTTGTTTGAGGACCTTCATCTCTCTACTCTCATTGAGACATTGTAGCTTGTACGGGTTGGAATGCCTACTTATTGGAATTTGCATACGCTCCACCAAAGAACTACTGACCACATTAGTGCAACTCCCACTATCAATAATCAAAGAACACACCTTATCTTGGATCTTGCACCTAGCATGAAACAGATTCTCCCTTTGGTCAAGTTATTCTTTGGCAAGGGCTCCCATAATTCTCCTCACAACACATGAAAGGTTGGTATTTACCTTCAACTCTTCATTATCATCAAGTAGGGGTTTCCCCCTTTCCATGAAGCAAGAAAAATTTACCCTCTCATCCAACCTTTCTTCCTCATCCCCCGAAGCTACTCTCTCCCCTTCACCTTTATCCCCCTCTCCCTCACTTCTTTCATCATGCTCATCTTCCTCATCGGTTTTATACCCATCACGAAAAGCAACAATTATCCTTCTATTAGGACATTCACTAGCAATATGTCCCCTCCCTAAAGTATTGGATGGTAGAGGGTCGAGGAAAGTTGGGTTTTTCAAAGTTACCTCCTTTCGGCTTGTCATTCCCTTTGGCTTTGTAATCAACCTTGACTTGAGTGTCTTGACCACTACCTTTAGATGATTCGTGAGGAGTTGGGGTCTTCCACTTATCATTGTTTTTACTCCATGAGGAAGTTGGAAAACTCTTGGCCTTGTATGTCTTCTCATCTTTCAAATCCAATTCTACCTTAGAGGCATCATGGAAAGCTGCTTCAAGATTCTCATAGTTTTTAAGTCTCAAAGGCTTCAAGATATCGGGCCTCAAGTTTGCCATGAATCGTATCACCGTGTATTGCATATGCTCCTCAAGCTTGGACTTCATTCTCAAGTTCTCAAATTCATCATAGTATTCTTCAACACTCTTGGTACCTTGCCTAAGCATGTACACCTTCTTGAGAGCTTCTTGGTAGTAATCCGGAGTCAAATACCTATACTCCATTAGACCAACCAACTCTTGCCAAGTGGGCAACTCATAGATATGACGACTCTCTCGTTCCCTCCTCTTGGATTCCCACCATGTGGAAGCATATCCCTCGAATTGAGTGAGGGCATACTTCGCCTTCAATGATTCTGAGATGTTATTAGTAAGGAAAATCCGCTCACTTTGTAGTTTCCATTCAAGAAATTCATCCGGGTCACTACTTCCCTTGAACTTTGGAAGTGTAACCTTGATCGTGTTCAATCCCCTATCTTGATCAGTCCGTTCTCCATACCTAGCTCCTCTATTCCCCAACCTATCTCCTCTATTCCCATAGTGTTGACCTCCTATTCCTTGGTCCCACCCTAAGTCCTGAGGCTAGACCCCTTCCCTTGGCCCTTCATAGCCATCTCTACCCCCATGCTCCCAAAATTCATCATTATTGTGATCTTCATTCATGTCCTCATAAAGAGGATTTTGAAATTGGTGGTTTGGGGAGGGTGTTTGTGTGGTGTTTCATGGAGGTGATATGTAGGAATCATGTAAGGATACATTTGATGGATTTCGGAGTGGAGTTTGGTATAGAACTTGGTTTGCCACAAAAGGACGATTCTCTTGTGGAGGGCGATAGGGTTGTGGATGTGGATGTGGATGTGGATGTGGTGTTGGTTGCCTTGGGTAGTTTGGAGGGTTGTTTGTTTGGAAGGTGGGTTGTTGGAAGTTTCGGGTTCGATTTTATGGAGGGTAACATAGTTGGTGAGCTTGCCCCGGAGTAATGGTGGTGGATTGCACTGATGCTCGCCTTGCCTCCTCATTTTCGACTTGGGGTGTCTTCCCTCTATTCTCATTTTCCACCCGTACCAACCTTTCCTCCATACCTCCTAACTTCCCATTCATTTCTGCCATTTGTTTGGAGAGGTGTGCAAGAACTTCCATGAGGTTCTCCGAGCTCTCCCCAATTGGACTTGCACCGTGGTGGGACATGGCACCTACAAAACTCAACAAGCAAGGTTAGTAGTAAAAGGCTCACGTCCCTCGTATGTAACTCTCAACTCACCTGCTGTGGCGTCGTCTCAAAATTGGTAGTGAACTAGCTCCGCTCAATCAACTCAAGGTCACCTATCCTTTGTGGAGGAGTGGATTCTTGTGACTCTTGAAAGAAGGAAGACTTGAAAGACTCTAAACGGACTTGAATCAAGGAATTAATCAACGAAACAAGACAAGAAAAGAAGAAGGAAGAAGCACGAAAGAATTCGGACTCAAGAATTAAGTAACAAAAGTAGGAGAAACTAATTGTTGTTGCTTAATTTGGAGAATCAAAGAGATGATTTGATGTTTAAAAAACTAGTTAACAAGTAATTAAAGATGTTAATTAGTTGTTAAATAGTTGAGAAATCAAAGAAAAATGAGTGTAGAAGAAGAAGTTTGAAGTTCCAACACTTAGAAAATATTTGGGGTCTTAAAAGTTCCAACACTTAGAAAAATTTTGGGGTCCCAAAATTTGAGACCCCTAAAAAAAACTAAGTATGGAAACCTGCAGAAACAGCCCTCTGAAGTTGGTCTTACGCGCCTGGGTAAGACTGGGCGTGGAATTTTTTTTTTTTTTAAATCCACTTATGGACCCAACAAACATCTTTGACTACTTTGACTTGGAAAAGTTGGATCAAATGTACCTTTTGGCTTCTTCTTCTTCAAGATGTTCTTGATGAATATCAAAAACACCTAGAACACACACTAAACACCAACACCTTCAAATGAGCTCAGAATTGGCTCAAATTTTAGGATTAGCTTCCCCTTAACGTAGGGAACAAACCCCAATGGTTTTTAAGCTCTAATTCGTCCTCAATCAATAGATCCACTTTCAAAGTTTGTAAAGCTTCAAAAGCTCAAAACCCTTTAATGACAACTTCACTTCTACAACTCCAAATCGCACGAAATTTGAAATCTAGACTCAAAAAACACTAGGGAACACGAATCTAGTGTCAAAAACAAGAAATCAAACAAGAAAAATTTTCGTTTTTTTTTTTTTTGGATTTTGAAGATATCAAATTCCCAAGACTTAGATTTGTGGAAACAAACCTAAACCGAGCTCTGATACCAAATGATAACGGAAATTAAGCAAACAAGAAAGAAGGAGAAAAAGATATGAGAATTAATAACTAAGAATTGAAATTATGGGCAACAAGGGGCTAAAACCCTCACCTCCGAATTGATTCCAACAACTAGAAACTAATTCAACCTAACTAATCAAGGAAAACTAAATGAAATCCACAAGTGGGAGACCTTCGATTAATTAAGCAAAGAAGTTAAACTAATAATCAAGAGAGTCACCCTAATCACTCACTAATTCCTTAAGGGAATTACACTAAGCCTTACACTAGCAACTACAAGTTTTAGAGTATCAATCTTCAATATGCAAAAACTAGTCTTCCAAAATGAAGAAAAGCTACTACTTATACTAGGGAATAAGAAGACACTAGCTATTACAGTTTTTCCCTTAATGAAGTAAGGGCCTTGTTTGGTTGCCTTCTTTTAGGAATTCTTGAATTCCTCCTTCCACCTCACTTTAATGGACCACCCACACATTGTATGCTTTCCTTTGAGATTCTTTAAGCTTCTCCAATGCTTCCCTTTTCATGAACATTGCTTGAAGGTCTTGGAGCTTTTTAGCTTGACTACGTGTGAAAGGCCTTGAAGGATAAGTGTCATCCAAGATAGTACCATCCATGCTTTCCAATCTAGTATCAGGAGCTGAACACCACAGTTGCTCCGCTTAGATAAGGGGCGATTCCTGATCCTATGGCCTAACTGAACACACCTAAAACACCCCTCCTTGCCCGCAAGACACTCACCTAGATGAAACTTACCACGCTTACTACAACGAGGGTACCTCAAGGTCTTCGGAGCCTTATGGTGACAAGACTGAAAATCAAGGGCAGGTGTGCTAACTGGAGATGGGGGGTTGGTCCGGATGACCTCTAGTGAGAAGATGATTGGTTCCATGTTTCGGTCTTCTTGTTCTTTCTCTTCCTCTTCTTTAATTTCTCTTTCTCATTCAACTGAGTTGTCATGGCTTGAGACAACATATAAATGGCTTCACAAAATTCTACATTCGTAACCTCATGATCTGGAGCAGTCATTTTAGCATTCCTTGCAGGGTTTCTCCATGGAGACATTATCTGAAATGCGTATGGACGAATTAGAAAGGTAAGTAGAGTCAAACTTTATCGCACGATAGTGAACATGAAGAAGTGAAGTTTTTCCTAAAATACCTCATAGCCTCCCTCTCATAAGTGTGGAGTGCTTCACACCCATGAAAGATATAATACTTGATGCGGCTTTCAGACACCCTAGGACTCTTGAACCTGAGGCTCTGATACCAAGTTTGTCATGCCCCGAGCCTACCCCCTGGATGTAATACGGGACCCAAGATCACAACTGATCTCAAGATAACCCTTTGGCATAGCATGACTTAAAAACATAACAAAATAGAAGATCGGAAGCTTAACTGAAGTAATAAGCAATTCAAGCCATTATATAAATAAAAGTCTAAAAGTGACAACCCAAATACAGCTGAACATCTGACTCTATGTCTGAAAGCCTCTACTACTGGCGAGTTACTGGGACAATCCCCCAACTAACTCTAAATACTGAAATACTGAATACACAATCTAAATATGCTGAAACAAAACTAAACTCCAAGTCCTCGAAGGAGGAGGACTCCCCAAGCTGACTGGATGTACTGCTGATCTACTAGCCATGGACTGGAGAGCGAGCTATAGAATCTACATCATAATAGGATGCAACACAAAGAAGTATGCGATCAGTACTATGGAATGTACTGAGTAAGTGAGCGATGCATGAACATGATAAAAATAGTTTAAAACATGCTAAAAATGGACTTGTTACATAAAGAAGGGACATGACTAAATACCAAGATAAAAGAAATAAAACATGAAATAAATCTTAAGTCAAAGTATAGAATCATATAACTTTATAGCTTGAAAATAATCATGCGGGAGTTTCTCTTAATCGACATTAAACCATGTTGAGCTACATAGAGTCCTGTGTCATTGCCCCACACCAAAATAGGTTGTCCTAACCTGCCAAAATTAGAACCATTTCATTACCAGGATCCTGTCATCATCAGCCTCAAAGGGCAACCTATGGTGGCACGTAGTTCTGGGACTAAGGGTACTCTCACTCGGTCCAACTCGGTGCTAAATACTACTCCAAAATCATATATATATACATGAAATAAGCTCACATACATAAGACATATCAAATGCCAAACTTGTTCATACTTGTTCATAATATTTTCATACCCCGGATCGTCATACTACTCATGAATTAGGGTTTTGAAATCAATTCATGAGCATTGATGGAATATCGGGTGTCTTATTTTGCATCATACTTCATAACATGGAAAGACTTGCATACTTCATGACTTGTAAAATTTGCATGTCTCTAGTTAAATTTTCATAAAACATATACTTTCATAGAATCATAGGAACTAGGCATGCACATGCTTGAAAATCCATAGGTAACATGCTTATCAAAACCCAATTTACTCAAATCCACTTTATGCATGTAGAGATTTCCATGGTTAAACTTCAATTCATGAAATAAGAGTTAACATGTAAAAACCCATGTGAAATCATGCAATTTAATAGTAATTTCATAATCAAATCATGAGAAGATCATATTTAGCAAAACCCATAAGAATTTGATAAGAACCCTAATTTGAAGATCATGAAATCAAAATTTGAATTAGGAGTTTTGGGCACAAGGGTGAAAGGAACCCATTGTTGAATACCCACATACCTTGATTGAAGCTAACCCACTTGAATTTGAAAAGACTTAGGAGACTTGAATTTGGAGCTTGAGACTTTGAGCTTGAAACCCTAACTTGAAGCTTAAGAAGATGGAACTCCTTTTCTTATTTTGAAAGTTGATTGAAAGAATGAGAGAGAACTTAGGTCAAGTGAGAATAAAGACCCTACTAAATAATCTTAAAACGACTTAATATAGGAGTTAAAAGAGTGGAAAATTACAAAATTACCCCTAGACTTAAGCTTGGAAAAACTGATAAAATGACTCGGCTTCAGGGACCACAAGTCAGTCTACAGACCATCAAAGTAGATAACGGACCGTCATCTGGTTCATGGTTTCAGGAACCACTTCTGGGATTCTACTGGAAATCCATTCCACGAGTCACTCTATGGTCCGTGATTCTGACCAACGGACCGTCCTGTGACTCGTGGTTTTGACTTTAGGAAAATAAGGATCCTCTGATCCTCAGAAACTACAGATGGAAGAATGGGTCGTGGAATAGGGTAATGAGTCATCAACCCACTCATGGAATTTAGAGGACTTGCTACCTCTCTGAAGGTGATTCCACGGGTTAAAGGATGGACCATCATTCAAAATGATGACCCGTCATGTCATTCATGGAAACTGGGCGGAAAAGCTGAATTTTGACAAACCACGGGTCACTCTACTGACCATGTTTTTGGTCTATGGGTAGTGAACCAACCAGTGGTTTTAAAGATGAAAATTTTAAGGTTCATTTCAGCAATGAAGAGTCACAGTACGGACTGTGGTTCAGAACCACGGTTCGTCATTCCCATCCGTCAAAACTGGCAGCACTGCAGTAAACTACCCATAACTTTTTACTCCGGACTTGGATTAATGCGCGGTCGGTGGAATTGGAAAGAAGACTCAAAAATCTTTATTTTGATGTGTACTAGGACACTTAACTCTTTATATTTTAGGAGTAATAATCTATTGAAGTTTACCCTAGTTTAAACTTACATGAAAACTTACTTGGGTGAGGTGCTTGGGACTTAACTTGATGATAGGAGTTTATTATGAACATGATTCGCATCCAAAGCACTTACCCCACTAGGAAAATAATCATTACACTCATAGAAAAGGTTCGGGTATTAGCTTATGATTTTTGGGGTGTTACAATCATCCCCATCACTCTCTTTCTCAGATAAGAAAGAGTACTCCTCAGTATCATCATCCTTAGTCACTGGGATCTTTTTGCTCGGCTTCACCCATTTAAATATGGCTTTGATACCTCTCCACATCTTGACCATGAACTTGTTCCTCTTCTTATTCTTTTTCTTCTCAACCTCAAAATCTCCCTAAAGATCAGCATGAGCCTTGGCAGACTCAACAAAGGCCTGCTCAAGCATCCCTACAGAGGCTGTCACTGTGGCTATGGAATTGGCCTGCTGCTTCTGTGCATCTTGTATGATTGCATCTCAGCTTTAGTGAAGAGGTTAGCTTAAGGTGCTGGCTATGTAGAGCTATTGGGAATCTAGTTCACAATGTCCTGAATAGAGTCTAACTGAGAAGAAATCGACCTAAAAGGACCCTCAGCCTAAGTGACTGAGAGGAGGAAGGCTGATCCATTACTATATCAATCTTTCTCTTCTTGCTATGTGGTACACCTCCTTATCCATGCACCTTCAATGTATGGTAAGCTTTCTCAGGTGCTACCTAATGATCCCCAGGATGTTTAGGAACCTTAGCCAACTGACACAGCTCAGTAATCAAGAAGGGGAACATCAAAGTAGGACTTTCCTGAAGCAAATACTCTTTCAACTCTAGACCATATAGTGATCGGAATTCAAGGGAATTCCGTCAAGAATGCAATCGATCATCCTAGCCCAAAGAGGAGGAACCCCAGATTTATGCCCAAAAGGTGACACATGGCTACAAATAATCTGAACCCACATCCTCGCCTCGACCGCGAAGGTCTTTGATGATATGGACTTGAGTGTGCTTGCCCAAATCACTGCCGCTCCTCGAGAGCATAAATTATACACTAGCCAAGAGCCCAAACATGAATCCTTTTGTTGCATAGGTTAAGTGGATGGTTGAGCAGCCCATTGTGTGCATTAATCTGTTCTAGCCCAAATTTTACAACCGTCCCCCTAATGATGAGTTTCGCATTATCGAAGTCCGTATGATTTAAGTTTGCGTAGAACTCCTTCACCCATTCCTCATTTTCCTCACAAGGGATAGGTATGAAACATGTCCATCCTATAGCCACAAGACACCCATAGAAATTCGAGAGGTGCGCTGCTAAATTCATCTCATCTATTCCCCTCTCCGGCTTTATCTTTTTGTCAAGTAGAGTATGAACCTATTTATCAATTCAAAACCAAGCATGTGGTCCAAATAAATAATTTTTATAAGCTCAGGAAGAAACAGCTATACAACTACTATTTGCAGAAATTTTGCTCAGTAGCCGCACCTGCAGAATTTTTTATCATAGGTGCGGAGGCACTACAACGGTCATTCCCAGGGCATCTGCACCTCTTTGAATTCACAGGCTGCTGCAGCTGCGGCCTGGTTAGCACAGGTGCACCATTACCCCTGCGCCTTCAGGACCGCACCTGCGACTTCGACTTCCTCGGCAGAAAATCCAACAACCAGTTATCAAACACAATTTCAACATGCTTTTGTGGTTGGAATTGCACTCAAACTTCAATTTCCTTAACATACTATTGTTCAAGTATATTTTTATCATGATTTACAACCGATTTGTTCAATTAAAACTCATTCTCTAAGTCACTTTAGTTTGACATCATTGTTCATACTTCTACAACTAGAAACACACAAAGATTCACCTTTACAAAATCAGCTTTCAAATCAAATGGAGTTAGACACATACCTTGAAGATTTATGGAGAAATTGAACTTGACACCTTGTGACCCGTTTCTCTCTTGAAGAACAAAAAGCCTTTCCCTTTTTCTTTGAAAATTCTCTTGTTTTGATTAGGGAAGTGCAGTGTGTGAGAGTGAGAGAGAAATAATGAGAGATTAGAGAGTTGGGAGGAGAGGGATATGTAAACGATTTAGAGAGAAGTGGGGGATTTAAAAGGATGTTTTTCCTTTTTAATTCTGTAGAAGAGGGATCGACATGCGCACCTGCACTGGTTTAGCCACAGGTACATCATCATCCCTGCGTGTGACTTAGCACAGTTGCGCCTTATGGTGGGTCAGTTGTCTATGCAGCTGTGGCATGAGTACCACTCTGGCACTGGTTCCCCTGTGTCAGTCATGCGCGTACCTGTGCCTGTAGACCTACGGTATTTTTCATCGCAAGTGCACCTCACCTGGAAAGTTCAGTTGAATTTTTCTCAGCTACTAGTTTAGGGTGCGATGGCTGATGCGATGCGCACAACTCTAGGTGTGAAATGCACCAACTTCGCACGTTTTAACCTTTTTGGTAGCTTCACTTTTTTGGGGTGCGATTGAATATGCGATGTGCACACTTCCATGTGCAAAACACACCCATTTTGCATGGCATTTTAGCACCCTTTTTGGTCCTTGATTGAATTTTTATGAGGCTTCCACTTCACAACCTGCCCAAATAGCTCAAAAAGACTTGAAACTTTATGGATTAGTCAAAAAATTACAACTAAGATACTCTAATAATGAAAGAAAAAAATTGTGAACCTTTAAAATTTTAAAACGATGGGTTGCCTCCCATCAAGCACACAATTTAATGTCATGCCGTGATGTAAGTTACCTCACCATCTAGATCTCCACTAGAAAGATTTGAACCTTTGACCCAAATTTGAATCATACTTTCGATGAAACTCACGGGGTGAAGGTGAGAACATGAGAAGGCCATTTTCTTGGTGTCGCATTTTGGACTTTTTTGCCTTCAAGTGAGGAAGGTCGTTTTGCCTTCTTGTAACAACAAACTTGAAACGGGATAAAGCTCGATCCATCCTCCTTCCAAGGTCTTCCAAAAGCTTGATTACTTCAATTTTCGTCCATTCAATGAAACTTAAAGTTGAAAAGTGGTTGGAGTAAGATTTGGGTGTCTCCACTCTCAATTTTGCCTCATTCATAACATCCTCACTTTCGAATGATCTAGAGTCTTTCAGGATGAAACGTTGGACTTTACCTTGCAATTCTAGTATCATTCATTTGATTTCGGATTCTGATTGATGCATGGGATAGTTGGTTGCAACAACACCTTCAATTTATGAGCATCCCTTGTGTCCTCCTCTTCAATAGGGAACAACTCAAAACTACTACCCACGATCGTGCATGTTTCAACACGAGTATTCATATTGGTGTTCAAATTCTGGATAGCAGTTTCAAGCGACCCTTCTTTTTGACTTCTCTTGGCATGCCTTTTCAATAAAATCTCAAACATTGGTAGCATTCTTTGACGTTGTTCCCCATAGGACTCTAGTTGGTGAGCTCGATTCAACACCCATTCTTGGCTTACAACCTCACCTAGTACAAATTCTTTCTTTTGTTGGGGTTTAAGAACTACCGATACAAACTCACTCTCGGGCAATTTCATATTTTGCAAATCTTCATCATCATCCCCTAAGTGAATTTGATTGAGCTCAATATTCGAGACATGTTCATTAAGTAGGCTTGGAGGGTTTTCTTCACCAATTTGACCAAGAGGAGTAGAAAAATCCGCCATGGGTTACATGGCACGGTTTCTCTCCTCTTCTTCTTTAGACCTCGTATCCACAAAGCCTTGCTTTATGGAATGCACACCCTCCTCTAAGCTATCTTGCATGTCCAAGAGAGTTTGGAGCATGGCGTACATGCCTTCTTTGCTTTCTAAGTCATGGTTCCTATTAAGATCACAAGCACCACTAGCAACATTGTTAGCACAGGAGGGAGGAGGAGGATAATCATCATTAGGGCATTTGCTCCAATGTCCGTCACGACCACCACACAAATAACAATTGTGCCTATCATAGGAGCGAGAAGGTGAGTACTTCCCTCTTCTAGGACCAATTTTACAATTTCACCAAATATGGGGTCCTCAATAATAACAACAAAGATTCTTATAACACGGGCTCCAACCACCAAAATTTCTAACATTTCG
The DNA here is from genome assembly GCA_003996215.1 of Jaltomata sinuosa. Classification (NCBI taxonomy): domain Eukaryota; kingdom Viridiplantae; phylum Streptophyta; class Magnoliopsida; order Solanales; family Solanaceae; genus Jaltomata; species Jaltomata sinuosa. Next base: position 17,885 of record QJPP01000038.1, read on the forward strand.
AGATGCCATAGAATCAATCAACAAAATAAAACTAAGCAAAATAAAAAAGACTATTCACAAATTTGAACTAGAGTAATGTAAACTCAAATTCTAAACTAAGTCAATATGCCAAATTGTTCCCCGGCAACAGCGCCATTTTTGATAACGCTCAAAGTGTACTCTCCAAGATGGAGGTATCAGTGATCATTAAGCAAAACACATTTATTTTCCCGACTAGAGTCAGAGTCAATCCCATAGAGAATAATGTAATCGTGATTGAGCTAATAAAGAATCCAAGCAATTATTGGAGTTCAAAGAGCAAAAAGGAAAGATAACAATAAGGGGGTTTTAAACTAAAATAAAGGATAAAAGAAAATCATATACAAGATAGATTTGATCAATGGCTTTCACCTTGCTTTTGCCAAGCAAGGACAACAAGGGAGAATTGGGAATAGGAATTCAATTCACAAGATTTGCACCCAATTAATACATGGGTAGTCTTGGCTAAGGGTATACTTAACCGTCTTTTGACCAATCAAGAAACTATCCTCATTGGTTCTCTTGAATCACCACGAATGAGCAATAACCAACAAATAATATTAGGTAAGTTGGGCTATTTCTAACCCCAACTGTAGATGGGAGTTTCCGGCAACCAAACTATCTCTAGCCTTGATCTAGAGTGGAAACCCCAAATCCCCACTATTAAACCTTCCCAAATTAAAGAACTCCTCTTTCAAGCAAGAACACAATTAGAATGCTAAGTCAATGTTTGCAACCATCAACTATAAAATTCAAGCATGGAAGATTCAGTAGACCCACATAATCAACCAAGAGAAACTACAAGATAAGAATTCAATACCCAAACAAGTATTATCTCTAATATAAAAAAAAATCTCAATTCAACAATTACACCTACAATTTATCAATCAAAAGTAAGAGTTGGAGAATGGAATTTACGAATTTTACAATAGAAATCATCCAAATCTTTACTCCTATGGTGTAGGGTGATGAACTTGCTCTCTAAGCTAGCCAAAATATGTGAATATTGCCAAAGATGCCTTCTTAGACGTCTCAGAGGAGTTTTATGTAAGATGGGGTTTCTAAAAGTGTAAAATGACCAACAAAGACTTCTGGAATCCATCAGCCGCACCTGTGTGGCTGCTGTGGTGATGTTCTGGCACATGGACGGTGCCGTTGTGGTGATATCAAAAGCGCAGGTGCACCTATATCAGTGTAGCATGCACACCACAGGTGTGCTCGTTTCTCCACAGCTGTGGGAGTGCTACTATGCCTCAGATGGCGCAGGGGCGGTGGACCTGGGCACTTCAGTGGTGTCTTCTACTTTTTGCTTTAATTTTTGTCCCTTTTTGTTCCACTTGTTCCAAATGTCCGCAGAAATATGAGTCACCTGAAATATAACCAAAACATGCCATAAGTGATCCCATATCATCATTAGAAGACACAAAAACATAACAAAAGAGATATAGATAAGTGGTAAATCTACCACTTATCATCAACCAAATGAAGAACAAAAAATAACTGTCTAGTGAAAAAGATGGCCAACAAACTACTATAAAAATTATAATAATCCAAAAAAATTACAAATCTTATTAGCACAGTTATAAAACTACAAAACTAAAGTTCTACAACAACAACAACATACCCAGTGTATTCCCACAGCGTGGGGAAAGGAGGGATGCAACACGAGGACTTCCCAGGGGGTCACCCATCCTAGTACTACTCTCGCCCAAGCACGCTTAACTTCGGAGTTCTGATGGGATCCGGTGCGTTAGTGCTGGTATGATCGCATCCACAAAACTAAAGTTCTAAAGTGCTAAAAATTACGTAACCCATCAATTAGAGCTTAACGACATCACTTCAACTGGACAGAGATACAATTGAAAGGGAGAATTGGACTAAGACAGAGATTTGGAAAGAGAATTAAGAAGAACTGTGTACAAAAGGAAGAGAAAGACTTTTAAAAGCTCTTATTTTTCTTGCTGCTTATGAGCAAAGAGAAATCAAAAGACCCATGTTGCCCTTAGGGTTTTACGGTGATTCATTCTTTATTTTCTAGTGACTTTAATTACCAGAATCTATGCTTATTGCGATCTTTATTCTACTTCTCAGTGCAAGCTCAGCTGACCTCCGTCAGTCACCATCAATGCCACTGGCATTGGAAGATAAAACAGAAGCTGCCGCTAAGCCGTTGTCGATCATCTCCGACAACACATAGACAAAGTCAGGGATAAATTTTCTTCCTCTCCTTTGCTTTGCTCGGCAATCTCTTTCTCTAGCAAAATCATCATCAGTATATTTTTCTCCAGCAGTATCCAGATCTGCTCTGGCCAGGTGTGTTTCTTTCCCTCCTTCTCTTGCTTTCCTTTTCTTTTGCCTTTTTTTGTTGTATTCTTCTTCTTGGCAAGTCCATTGGAACCTCAGATCCGACAAATCAGATTCTGGCAAACAACAAGATTCCAATGACTAATTTCTACACTAAGTTTTGCCAAAATTTGACAAATCAAGCAAGAAAGTGGCTCTTCTTCCCATAAGCTTAATCCCAATGATTTCTACACCCAAATCTTTATTTCTCCTAATTTATTTTCCATCTATTTTCATATTTTTGCATTGCTAGTCGACTATTTGGCTTTGTGATTGTGGCTGTCTGTTTTGTTTTGTTTTTCCATTTGACCCTTTTCTCTTGTTTGGATTGGTTTACGGAAAAGGATTGTTTCCTCTATTTTTTGACATATTCCCTCTGTTGCTATTCTATTAGTTTTCATTTGGTATCATACGTTTGTTGTATTTTTCTTTGATCTTTTTCCTCTTGTGATGATAGTTATCCTAGCCCCCTACTGCATATAGTTGTAGTTTGGTTTTATTTCCCTGTCTAGTTTTATTTTTCAAAAGTGGCTTTGATGGTTGATGGGAGACTAGGGTCATGTCTTCGATTTGAGTCAGGTTTGGGGTCAGGGGGTGGGGACGGGGGCAAGAGGTAGGAGGGTTAAGTGGGTCAAGGGAGCCTCTAGGTTGCGAGTAGGGTCTTGGAATATAGGGACTTTATCGAGCAAGTCCATAGAGCTAGTAAAGATTCTAAGGAAAAGGAGAATTAATATAGCTTGTGTCCCAGAGTCCAAATGGGTAGGTACTAACCCTCTTGACCTCTACCAAGAAGTTGTGGTACTCAAGAGGCATGATGAATAGAAATGGAGTAGGTATCTTAGTTGATGATGAGCTCATAAAGCAAGTGGTAGAGGTCAAGAGGGTCAATGATAGGATGATATTGATCAAGTTAGTCATTGGAGGGTCTACTTTGAACATTATTAGTGCATACGCATCACAATCGGGTTTGGATGTGGAGGAGAAGACGAGCTTTTGGGAGGCTTTAGATGAGGTGGTAGGAGGTATACCAAACACAAAGAAGCTTTTCATAGGAGGAGATTTTAATAGGCACACAGGATCATATCCGGGGTTTTATGATGACGTGCATGGAGGTTTTGGTTTTGGGGAGAGGAACACGAGAGGGGATACACTGTTGGATTTCGCTAGAGCTTTTGTTGGATTTCTCTAGAGCTTTTGGATTGATAGTTGCAAATTCGAATTTCAAAAAAAAGAAGGAACACTTGGTTACCTTTCATAGTTTGGTGGCCAAGATACAAATTGACTTTTTGCTTCTTAGGAAAGAGAATAGAGGACTTTGTAAAGACTGTAAGGTGATACCGAGTAAGAAACTTTCCACTTAATATAAGATCTTGGTGATAGACATGAAGATTAAGAAGGAGGGAAAGAAGAGTAGAGGGGATGACCGACCGAGGATTAAATGGGGTAGCTTGACTATGGCTAGTGCCTTGGAGATAGACGGGAACTGATGAATACAAGGGCTTGGGAGAGTAGCAGGGATGCAGATAGTGTATGGGAAATGACTTCTAGTTGCATCAAGGATATGGCTAATAAGGTGTTAGGTATCTTGAGGGGTTGCTCTGGCAAGCATCGAGGGGACTGGTGGTGGAATGAAGAAGTAAAAGGGACGCTGGAGGCAAAAAGGGGGGCTTATGCAAAGTTGGTTAAAAGTAAAGATGAGGAGGAGAAGCGGAAGAATAGGGAGGATTATAAGATAGCTAGGAGAGAGGCTAAGTTGGTAGTCATGGTGGCTAAGATAGCTGCTTTTGAAAGCTTATATGCAACATTAGAAGGTAAAGGTGGAGATAAGAAGTTGTATAGGCTATCCAAGGCTAGGTAGAGGAGGGCCCAGGACCTTGAACAAGTGAAGAGTATCAAGGATGAAGATGGTAAAGTTTTGGTGGAGGAGTTTCTCATTAGGAAGAGATGTCAGTCATACTTCCATAAACTCGTAAACAAGGGGGATAGAAGCATTGTGCTGGGGGATTTGGAGCATGAGGATAGGAGTCATGACTATGGCTATTGTAGGCATATTAAGGTTGAGGAGGTTAAAGGTGCTATTCATAGGATGCATAGGGGTAGAGAGACTAGGCCAGATGAGATTTATGATAACGATCTCAATCGAGTGATTAAAATCGATACCGGAAACACGGAATTCAACAACACAAAATAAAGATAGTGGAGAAATTAAGATGAGAATTAGCAGAAATTGAGATGAGAATAGAAGAAAGAAAGGCTAATTGAATCAACAATCAACCAAGGGAGAAGAGAACTCAATCAAATGCATGAGAAACCAAATTGAATCCACAAGATGATAACTCGATGAACAATTAAGCAAAGAAGATAACACAAGCAATTCGGGAATCCACCCTAATCACTCATTCTAAACTAATAATTGGAATTGAACTCAATCAATATCCTAACCTAAAATATCAAGTCTATTCAAGACAATTCAATCATCAAAAATCTAAGTATGAAAATGGCTAAGACAACTATTTATAGTTATTGCCTTTACACAAATAGCCTATTACAAAAATAGCCCAAAAGTGACTATTTTGGAAATAACCCACAAGGGCCCTTCTTGATTGCTCAAACGGTATCTTGATCACCCATGGGCTTGTGTATTTGTTTCTCCATAGCTTCCTCCAGGCTCCAAGCTACCATCCATATGTAGAAGCCCCTCCAATTATGCTCCAAGCTAACCAAGATCGTATCATCCTCCCCTTCTTCAAAAGGATTTGACCTCGAATCCGAACCTTGCAAAAACATAAGAAGGACAAACAACAAACATATCCTCATAGCATGAGGGTTAGCACACGGGTTATCAACCATACCAACTTGCCAAGGAGGTACACATTTAAAATACAACCAACTATCTTTTGTGTCAAATAAGAGCAATGCATTGTAGAACATACAAAGGATCCGGCTATGAGAAATATCATTGAACAAAGAAACCACAAAGGTCCTAAGACACAATTGCTTCCCTATTCCCCCATAAGACCATACCAAATGTGGTGTCTCCATTGGTTCAAACACCCATGAGTGTTTACTGGGGTCAAAGATATAAAAGGCCCACATAGTTTGGTCACAAAGGCAAATGGACCAACCCAAGAAACTCCTACCTCTATATAAAACAAATCCCATACAAACATGGACATCATCATATGCAAAGAGATAGTAGAGAAAGGTGTTACTTAAATGAACTTCATCCAAGGTGTGCCCACATAGACAATCACCCTTTGATCCACAAGCATTAAGACCTTGATCAAGAGTGGGGTCACACAAGAATGAAGGGGTCATTAGAGAACATACACCCCTTTCCTTTTGACCACTAACCCCTCCAATAGACGTACTATCATCTTTCAAGAAGAGAGTTTCGTCTTTGGAAAGTGTGTCATCATACCATAGTGGATTCTCAATCACTTGGTAGCATTCAAGAGGGGCTACACTTCCATCATGCCAAAACACATCACTATGCATTTCATCTTCATTAGTCATGTCAAGCTCAAACAAGGGATTATCCTTAAAAACATACTCCACCTCAAAATCCTCATGACAAGAATTAGAAATGGAATCAACACTCAAGGAATCATCACCTCTAAGTAAAGATCCTACATGACTAACTACATGACCAACTATATCATTACCATTACTAAATTGAGGTTCATTTATCATATCACACAACTCCTCAATTAGTAGGTCATCATTACAAGCAAGTTGGTCAACACCACAATGAACACTAGTTGGTAGCATATCAAGCTCAAAAGAATCACACACATGATTACCATCATTATAGCCAACTAGCATTTTACTACCCCCATTACATGACAATACATTTTCACTCAAGTCACAAGTGCTAACACTAGATGGACTCAAATCAATCTTACTAGAAGAATCAATCAAGTCATCTATAGGATCAACTAGTGTTTGGGCACTCACAACAATGGCATCATCATCATGCAACAAGGTATCATCAAGATCATCACAAGGTAAAGGCTCTTTAAGCTCACACATATACAAGCTATCACTTACACTCAATTGGCTACTAGCCATACAATGATCTTTTACTTTCAATAAAGTGTAAGGCTTAGCTTTGTTACCTCGTAGCTCATATGAATAATTGTCTTCACCTTGGTTTCCAACATTGAAGCACAAATGCTCCTTTGGAAAGCTTTTTAACACCTCTTGATTCTCCACATTTTGAGGTGCTTTGCTAGGCTTGCTTCCAAGAATACCTGCAAAAGTATCAAGACAACTAGAGAAACAAGAAAAGTTACATGAGTTAGGATAAGATTGTGACAACCCTCTCACATCACTCCACACAACCTCTCATTTTTCCACTCTAGAATTGTCACTTATCACAACCTTACTCCTCTCAATCTTTTGTCTCTCAATTTCATTGGAATTCGGACAAGTGCCAAGTATCCCTTGTGAAGGGTTAGATGATCCTTTCACTTTAAGCTTCCACTTTGGTGCACAAGGTGTGGATGTTTTGACTTCCATGTTCAACTCCTTAGTGCTAGAATCACAAGGAGTAGCTTGCCTTGCTCCCAATGGCAACTCCTTAGATTCATCTTCACGAGGAGTGACTTTCTTCAACATCTTTTGTAACTCCTCGGGCTTAAGATTGGCAACCCATCGGATGACCTTGTCAACTCCTCTTTGTATGGCATCCCCTAATTCTTTAATTCTTAAAGATTCAAGATCCCTCACCGGAAGGGGCTTATTTGATTTCACTCTACTTTCATAGCCTATTGATCCTTCCATCCTACCTCCAACACCATTTCCATATTTCAAATAAGACACATTGAAATTAGGATAAGAAGAATAAGTTCTTAGATTACAAGAAGTAGAGAACGTTCTTTCCCTATGGTCCACACAACGTCTTCGAATTGGTTTCATCCACACATCTATACCCCCTCGACTAGGATAGGAAGTAGCACAAGACAAGGAAGATAATTCACCTTCACAACATCCCCTTCTATCACAATCTTCCTCAAAGGATTCATAAGATATATGGGAGAAAGCATCATACCTCATATCATCTTCATCACCATGGTGGGTAATTTGAGAACCCCCATACCCTTCATCTTCACTATCGAATTCATCATAAGATACTTCTACTCCTTCATGTTCATGATAAGGGTCATAAGCCCCATTCATTTCACATCCATCTCCAAAGTAGTAGTTCTCATCACCACATGACTCAAGATCATGGCTATTATCATAGCCTCCACAATCCCCATCATCATCATACTCATAGCCTCCATTGCTACAAGCATAGTTTCCCATGTCATCATCATAAGGATCCGAAGCTATAGAGGACATACTTCCTTATAGCTCTTTTTGTACCTACAAAACTAGCAAACAAGTTAGTAATAAAATCCTCACGCCACTCTTTATGTGAACTCTCAACTCACCTTCTATGGCTTCTTTCCCAAATTGATAGTGTTACTAATTTTGCTCAATCAATTCAAGGTTATCTATCCTTGTTGAGGAATGGATCCTTGTGACTCTTGGAAGAAGGACGACTCAAATAAAACTAAAAGGACTTGAATCAATAAATTAACTACGAAATAAAATGAGAAAAGCACACAAAGAAACGCACAAGAAAAAAAAATGGACTCAAAGAAAACTAAGTAACAAAAGTAGAAAGGTTACTTATGTTGCTTAATTTTAAGAATCAAAGAGATTTAAAACTAGTTAACAAGTAATTAAAGATGTTAATTAGTTATTAATTAGTAGAGAAATGGAAGAAAAATAAGTGTAGGAAAAGAAATGGACCAAATCTGACAATCAGAAAAGTTCTGAGGGACCCAATCTGACAGTCAAAAAGTTCTGAAGGACCAAATCTGACACTTAGAAATAAGTTTGGGGAACTGAAATTGATTTTTGCAAACTTGGACAGAATGCTTCCAATTTGGGTCCCCAAAATTTTTCTAAGTGTTGAAAACACTTGGTCTCTGAAATTGGGCCACACGCGCCACATGGCGCGACTGGGCTCGGCGGCTGACAAGGCTGCTGTGCTGTTGCTGAGTTGGCTGCTGCATGGCAGCTATTGACTGGTCAACTGCTGACATGGCAGCTGTTGACTGGTCAACTGCTGACATGGCAGCTGACGTGGCATCCACGTGGACTTTTAATTTTTTTTTTTTTTGAAATTCCACTTGTGGACCCAACAAACACCTTTGACCAACTTTGACTTGAGAAAATTGAATCAAATGTACCTTTGACTTCTTCTTCTTCAAGAACACCAAGAACACATGAAGAACACCAAGAACATTGATAAATTTTAAAAATTCATAACTCACTCAATTTAACTTCGATCTTCACCAAATTTTAAACACGAGCTTCTTTCAACACCACGAATAAACTCCAATAATTTTTAGCCCTCAATTTCAAGTCGAAAATAAACCCATTTTCTCCATCTTCAAGCTATGAAGAACATCATGAACAAGTGAACTTCCAATCTTCATAACTTCTTTGTTTTAGCTCCAAATTTCACGAAATTTGAGATTTAGGCTCCCCCTGCAATAGAGAACAAACCCCAATACTTTTCAAGCTCCAATTTAGTCTCAAAGAACAAACCCACTTCACCTTCTTCAAGCTTTTTCAAGCTCAACAATGGTAAAATTTTGAAATACCTCCAAATCAACTCGAAATCGTCTCAAATTTTAGGAGAAACTTCATCTTAAGCTAGAGAACAAATCTCAATACTTTTTTTAGCTCGAATCTCTCCTAATCTTCAAGACTCATTTTCAAGTTTTCAAACCTTCAAGCTCCTTTAATGGTAGAATCTTCTCTACAACTCAAAATCACTTGAAATCTTGGATTTAGACTCAAAAACCCATAGAGAATACGAATCTAGTGTCAAAAATAACAAATCAAACACAAAAAATTTCGTTTTTTTTTTTGGACAATTTTTTTTTTCAAATTTATGAACCTAAGACCTAAGAATTGATGAAACAACTCTTAAAAGCTAAGCTCTGATACCAAATGATAACGATCTCAATCGAGTGACTAAAATCGATACCGGAAACACGGAATCCAACAACACAAAATAAAGATAGTGGAGAAATTAAGATGAGAATTAGCAGAAATTGAGATGAGAATAGAAGAAAGAAAGGCTAATTGAATCAACAATCAACCAAGGGAGAAGAGAACTCAATCAAATGCATGAGAAACCAAATTGAATCCACAAGATGATAACTCGATGATCAATTAAGCAAAGAAGATAACACAAGCAATTCGGGAATCCACCCTAATCACTCATTCTAAACTAATAATTGCAATTGAACTCAATCAATATCCTAACCTAAAATATCAAGTCTATTCAAGACAATTCAATCATCAAAAATCTAAGTATGAAAATGGCTAAGACAACTATTTATAGTTATTGCCTTTACACAAATAGCCTATTACAAAAATAGCCCAAAAGTGACTATTTTGGAAATAACCCACAAGGGCCCTTCTTGATTGCTCAAACGGTATCTTGATCACCCATGGGCTTGTGTATTTGTTTCTCCATAGCTTCCTCCAGGCTCCAAGCTACCATCCATATGTAGAAGCCCCTCCAATTATGCTCCAAGCTAACCAAGATCGTATCAGATTCTGCTGGACTCTTGGAAGTGCACAAGTGGGGCAAGTATGGAGTGACTGACTGGGTTGTTTAACGTCATCTTCAGGATGACAAAGATACCCGAAGCTTGGAGATATAGTACAATGATTCCGTTCTATAAGAACAATGGTGACATTCAGAATTGCAACAACTATAGGGGGTATCAAGTTGTTGAGCCACACCATGAAGGTTTGGGAGAGGGTGGTGGAGTTAAATTTAAGAAGGATTCTGACTATCTCTGAGAATTAGTTTGATTTCATACTAGGATAATTGACTATAGAGGCTATCCATCTCATGAGGAGAAGGGTGGATTAGTATAGAGAGAGGAAGAAAAACTTGCACATAGTGTTTATCGACCTAGAAAAGGCTTACAACAAAGTTCCCAGGGAGGTTCTTTAGAGGTGCTTGGAGGCTAGAGGTGTAGCTATGGCATACACTAGGTTGATTAAGAACATGTACGATGGTGCAAAGACTCGAGTTAGAACTGCGGGGGACATTCGGAGAATTTCCCCATAGTGCTAGGATTACACCAGAGATCATCCCTTAGCCCATTTTTATTTGCCTTGGTGATGGATGTTTTGACGCAGAAAATTCAAGTCGAGGTGCCTTGGTGTATGTTATTTGTGGGTGATATAGTTTTGATTAACGAGACTCAAGAATGGATTAATGCTAAGTTGGAGGTTTAGAGAAAAACCCTGGATTCTAAAGGGTTTAGGTTGAGCAGGACCAAGACAGAATATTTGGAGTGCAAGTTCAGTGAGGTAACACCTGAGACTGACCTAGAAGTGAAACTTGATATGCATGCCATCCAGAATAGAGGTAGCTTCAAGTACCTTGGGTCTATTATCCAGGGAGATGATGAGATTAACGAGGATGTTACCCGCCATATAGTGAAGAGTGGATGAAATAGAGGCTCGATTCTAGGGTCTTGTATGATAAGAAGGTGCCTTATAAAATGAAAGGCAAGTTCTATAGAGTGGCAGTTAGACCTGCTATATTGTATGGGACAGAGTGTTTGCCAGTCAAGAACTATCATGTACAGAAGAGAAGATGGTTGAGTGAGGATGTTGTGCTGGATGTGTGGGTTTACTAGGAGGGATAGGATTAGGATGAGGATATCTGAGACAAGGTGGGAGTGTCTTCTATGGAAGGCAAGATGCAGGAAGTGAGGTTATGATGGTTCGGACATGTGATAAGGAGAGGCACGGAGGCCACTATGCAGCGGTGTGAGAGGTTGGATATGGATGGTTTTAAGAGAGTTAAGGTAGACAAAAGAAATATTGTAGAGAGGTGATTAGATAGGATTTAGTGCAGTTGCAGCTTACCGAGGACATGACCTTAGATAAGAAGGTGAGGAGGGAGCAAATTAGGGTAGACGATTAGTAGGTAGGTTTGCATCATACTAGTAGGTAGGAGTGTTGTGTCTTGTTGCTCTTTTTAGTAGTTGCAGGACTTCTCTTGTAGTTTCTTATTACGTTAGCTTCGACTACTTTTTAGTTTTTCGTGGAGTTTGACTATAGTACTATTTTGTTGTAGTGTAGTTCTGTGACTATATGTTGTTTTTCGTTTATTGGCTTTATCTCTTGTACTCACATTACATTTTTTTCTGTTTTTTTTGTCTTGAGCCAATGGTCTATTGGAACAGCCTCTTTACTTCACCTCTGAGGTAAAGCTACAATCTGCGTACATTCTACCCTCCTCGAATCCCATTTTGTGAGAATACACTCGGTACGTTGTTGTATATATAATATAATATATTGATGTAACATATTATATTACCAATGACTAATGACTAAATGAGTAAGTACTAATATCTATTAGTAATGTACTTTGTACTTCTTTTAGTTTTTGTTTTACCATGTTTAATTATTTTAGATTTTTTATTTCATAAATAAATATATTAATTAATTAATTTTTAAATTCACAGTTGGCCTCTGAGGTTCACAGGTTAGGCCTCTGAGGCTGATGGACCAAGTGTGGCTGGGCTTATAAGCCTTACTACTAAATGAGCTACAAAAACATAGCCCAATCTCACTTAATTAAAGTGTTGGGTTGGATCCGACCACACAGGTCAAGCCCATTTTGACATATCTAGGCATAATTAAGTGTCACAACTAAAAAAGGCAAACATTGACGACCAAAAGTGATCGAGCTTTGTTATTAAAAAGTACTTCAATTTTTTTTTTACAAAGACCAACCGATGTTAGTCGATTTTATTTAAAACAATTTAGAAAAATTATTTCAAAAAATTGCAAACAATTCAAAAAATTTAAAAGTTCTTTTGAAGAAATCGATTGAATTCAGAAGGTTTTTAAAAATAATTTTATTTTTAGGAAACTGGTTGAATTCGGTCAGATATTTTCATGTTAAAATAAACTTGAAGAGTATAGATAAAAATATTTAACTCTTAAACCAACAAACATCAATGGTCTAGTAGTAAAAAAGTATCTTATCACGATAAAGACGAGGGTTCGTTCCCCGGATAATGCATTTTATTGTGAGAAATTTTCAAAAATATATAATTCAACATAAAATATTACACCATGTAGCTCGATATACAATTTTATTCAATATTATACATTATACAACATTATACATAATGTATCAATCTTATATAAAAATGTATAATATTGAATGAGAGATATTTTTATTAAAATAAATATTGGCTAAATCGGGTAACAAACTCAAAATATGGCTAGATGGCATAAATTATTTTCTCCCAATAGACATAGAGCGTAATTTCTCCTTTTATTATTCTGTAATTCAAAAAACAAACTGAATTAATTTGGTCTGTATTATATATGTAATGAACCTTCTGGTCATTTATGTTTGTTTGCCTTTATTGTACCGTTAGAGCTTGCCTCTAGTGGCCCCAAGTCATTTATGGCTTGCTGGAACTAGTAGTTCAGTGCCCGGACCATTGGTTTGGTCTTTTTGGCCCTTCCTTGTTTTAGAACTTAAAGCTTTTGAAATTGTTGACTTCAGTCAACATTCTTGGTGAACGTGCTCAGAATCGAATTCTAACAGTTCCGTTAGCTCCGGAGTGTAGACTTTGGTCTAGAGGGACCTTTGGTTGGGATCCCGGAGCTTTTCATCTTGGGATTCTCTCTCGTTCTGTGTTTTCAGGCCAGTTGGGCTTGTTTGGTTGACTTTGGTCAATCTTCAAAGAAGACGGCCTTGGATGGAAATTTCATCAGCGTTGTTAGCTCCGGAATACCGAGTTTGTGTTAGGTAGTTAGTTGGTTTGGGCCCGGGTGATCCGGGCTCATTTTGGATGTTTGGTAGACGTTAGCTAGTGTTGGCTTGGGTCAACATTCTTCCAAAACGACCTCGTATAGAAGTTGCATTGATCCCGCTGAGTCTGAAATGACGTTTCCACTCTAATAGCATATTTATTTTGTGAGTATCGGGTTTTGATTATGCCCGGAACACCCCGTAGAATTTTTGGCTGTTGCTAGTTTTCTGCAGCAGAAATTGTTCAGCGCCAACGGCGCTGACCTGCGTCCAGCCCCTATAAATCTTTCCTCTTTCAAGTTTTCAGCTCAAATTCTTGTTTCCTCTCAACTCCAAACTGAAAATTCTCTCTACCAAATTGCTCAAAATTAGTTCTTGAACTTGGGGAATCATTTGCTCATCAAAAATCCGCTCTCTCTCGACAATTGGTAAGTCTTCTTGTGTTCTTCTCTTGTTTTCTAAAGAAACCACCATTGTTGGGAGTCAATAAAGCTTGGAAATTCTTATAGATTCTGCCCCTTTTGTGAGTGCATGATCATGGGTTCGTGAGACTCGCTGTTTGAGTGAAATTCTCGCTTTATGGTAAGCTTTCTTGCTCAATTTCCGATTGTTCATCCTTAAAATTCCTTCTTTAATTCTTGACTTGAGTGGGCTAGTTTGAGCCCCAATTGTTGTCCATTTTTGCTCAAATTTTGAGCATGTGCTCCCGGGATGGTAAGGAAAACTTTGGTGTTTTTCGTTTCTAGTTTCAAGTTGCAGGGCCCACGGGCCTATTTGTGACCTGAATTTCGACCCGGTTATATTTATGGCATTATGGGTATCGTTAGTCTCGTATTAATGCCTAGATTATTGTGTTGATAGTAGTTTCACAATTTGGAGCTCTCTGGAGCAGTTCGATCCTATACAATGCCGTTCCCGCAGCTAGTCATCGAAAGACAAGTAGGTTATGCCTTTCCCTACCTAGACTCTGCGTATATAGGCTATAACTGCATTAATTAGCATCTTTGGGTGGGTTGTTATAGGTTGGTACCCCAGACCTTGTCCACCTTTTCTAGCCATTTATTTCGTACGTTGATTGTAGTATTTGTGTAGTATTGTATATCAGCCTTGTGGTCCTGTGTGGCCTTGTATTGACTCTGGAACATAGACGGTGGGTTATTTGGGAATGTATGTGAGTCGCGGACATAGATATATCCTTTTAGGCTGGTTATGTTTGTTGAGTAGTTGCGGAGCCTGTGCAGGGCTGGTAGGAATATTTGTGAGTTGTTGGGCTAATTTATATTTATGTGCGAGCATATCATCCATGAAAATGGTTTTCCCTACATGTTTACTTCGATTTTAGTTGCGAGCCACTATAGGCAGTTTTTCCTATACTTTCATGGCCTCGGGGGCCCATTTTTGGTATAATCTAATGATGACATGAGATTTTGGATGATTTTGCACTGTTTTCCTACTGATACTAGGCTTTGCTGGGCAGAGCACTACCCCTGATTTCCTAATGATACTAGGCTCTGCTGGGCAGAGCACTAGACCTGATTTCTTACTAATTTGGACCCGGATACGCTCTGGGCACCCTTTGAGAGGGTTATTGAAACTTTTAGCACTGATTTAGACTCGAGTATACTTTGGGCACCTTTTGGGAGGGTGTTTTGAGATTACTACTACTGTTTTAGATCTGGTTCAATTCTGAGCACGTACTTTAAGGCACTGGTTCTCTGAGATTTCACATTCATTACTGTATATGGTCAGGGACCTCTATGGGCCCTGCCATTCTAGGACCTGGACAAAAGGCCGAGCATGCCGGAGGAGAGGTATACAGTGTCAGATGGTGTATAGTGGGTACGTCTCTTTATGGGTCCTCCTACTGAAGTGCCGGAGGGAGGTGCATACAGGGTTACTATTACCGATTTCATCATTATCGTCATCATGCATATTTCACTCAGATTCCACCCTTGTTTGATGTGTGTTCCGTGTACTCTCTGGTTGTATAGGTGGTCGGAGGATTTGTTTTCACTTAATTGCGTTCCTCGATTGTATTGGCGGCCGTTGGGACTGTAGGTAGATTATATTACTCTCCGTCATTTTATAAAGATTGTTATAGTCCTTGGTTTTTTGTGGATTGATAAGTTTTAGCCTGTTGAGGCTTTGAGTGTGGGCTTGAGTATTGAGGGGATAGGGAGTCCTATATCTTGAGGCATTATTGTGTAGCCTTCTGAGTGGATTGTGGGTTTCGATTCCTTTTCTATATCTTGATTTTGAGTAGAGACTCTTGGTTCTTGTGGCTTAGTTATTCCGTTCTAGGTTATAAATTTTGAGATTGATCCCGACCTATACTTATCTTGAGAGTTAGTGGTTTTTAGTATGATACTGTTATTGTATGGCTTCTAATTGATTATGTTGGCCTACTTCGTTTCTTTCCCTTTCACTTGAAGTTACCGGTATACCACCATTTTCTCAATTCTCTCTCTTTATTTACTTATATTGTTGTGCAAAGACTCAAGGTGAGCTTTTGCTATTGATCGTGTAAGAGACTCGTGAAGCTTTTGAGATATTCCAGACTAGGGTGAGCTCCCGATGGCCGAAGTTTGACCACATCTCATCTTTTGGCACTGTTGCTCCTTGTACTTTTGGAGACAAATTTATATTGTATTTTGTTACTTCTAGCACTTGTATTCTATTAGAAGCTCCTATATTGTCGATACCAAGTCTTGGGGTTAGTGTAATATCTTTATGTATATATTTGGGTTTTGCTTCCGTTTGGTGTATCTTTATATTCTGCTTCCGCTTATTTCTGCTTATTCTGCATATTGGTTAGATAGTAGCCCATTACTAACTAATCCGGGCTACAGGAATTGGTTCGCCTACTGGGGGGTTATAGGTGCCATCATGACCTGAGAAATCAGGTCATGACAGCTTGGTATCAGAGCTCTAGGTTCACCGGTGTCACGATACAGAAGCAAGTGTTTATGTAGAGTCTCGCAGATCGGTACAATGACGTCCGTATCCTATTTGCGTAAGGCTACATGGCATTATTAGGAAAAGTTTCATCTTCTTGGCTCCTTATCGTGCATTCTTGGCTTTATTGACATCTAAAAAACTTCAATCATTTCATTCCTTCTCAGATGCCTAAGATGAGTTCGACAACAAGTGATATCGAGGCTTTTGTGCCCGTTGCTTCAGTGCTTCCATTAGCGCCAGGACTTCAGAGTGAGAGTTTACCACATCAGATAGGGGGTGTGGGACCAACACAGCCTCCGATTGGATTCATAGCTACCCCAGTTTTTCAGGACACCGTTGCTAGGACTTTGAGTCCTTCGGTGGGTGTTTCAGTACCCGGTTCTTTGAGTGGTGCTTCAGTTAGAGTTGAGCTTCCAGTTCTTCAACAGGGTTGTATGTCGGTGTTGGACTATGAGGCAAGATTTCACGAGATGGTTAGGCATACTGCTAGGTCTATGCCTTCAAAGTTTGATAGAGTTTGGAGCTTTTTTGGAGCTTTGATTTCACCGCTCCGTTTGGCGATCGAGCATTTGGTTACAATTAGGATGACCTTCCTGTAGGTAGTGGATCATGCTTGGTCTATTGAGGGTTTGTGTTTTGAGGCTTATGGGGGTAGTGCTAAGAGACCTCATGGTCAAGATGGTTTCCGAGTTTCCCAGACTCGAGGTAGGAATTTCTCTACCAGTGATACTTGATTGGAAAGCATGGATGGTACTATCTTGGATGGCACTTATCCTTCAAGGTCTTTCACACATAGTCAAGCTAAAGATCTCCAAGACCTTCAAGCAATGTTCATGAAAAGGGAAGCATTGGAGAAGCTTGAAGAATCCCAAAGGAAAGCATACAATGTGTGGGTGGTCTATTAAAGTGAGGTGGAAGGGGGAATTCAAGAATTCCCAAAAGAAGGCAACCAAACAAGGCCCTTACTTCATTAAGGGCAAAATTATACTTGATAGTGTCTTCTTATTCCCTAGTATAAGTAGTAGCTTTTCTTCATTTTGGAAGTTTAGTTTTTGCATATTGAAGATTGATACTCTAAAACTTGTAGTTGCTAGTGTAAGGCTTAGTGTAATTCCCTTAAGGAATTAGTGAATGATTAGGGTGACTCTCTTGATTGTTAGTTTAACTTTTTTACTTAATTAATCAAAGGTCTCCCACTTGTGGATTTCATTTAGGTTTCCTTGATTAGTTGATTTGAATTAGTTTCTAGTTGTTGGAATCAATTGGGAGGTGAGGGTTTTAGCCCCTTGTTGCCCATAATTTCAATTTCTAGTTATTAATTCTCATATCTTTTCCTTCTTTTCTTCTTGTTTGTTGTATTCCCATTATCAACCAGAGATAGGTTTCATTGCTTCTTATCTAGCAGGCCAGTTTCAGTTACTCCACGAGTTTCAGGGGATGGTGGCACAGGGCATGTTAAGCTTAGTGGTCATGGTATGGGTCAGATTCTTTGAGGTTTGCTTTTAGGTTGTGTAGGCCGTGGTGGCTGGTCAGGTTTAGTGCAATCTCCTTGTCTGTATGTACCCAGTGGGATTTTCTTTTAGTGCGGTGTGCATGGGCACTTTGCTAGGGATTGTGCCACGATTCCATCTTCCAGTCCCCAGGGTCAGCATGTGTTATCTCCCAGGGCTTCAGTGCCACCGACTAGAGGTGGAGTGCATAGTAGTAGGGTTGGTCCCCAGGTGGTTTGAGGTGCCTTTTGGGCTTGTGATTCTAGTAAGGGTTATCGCCGGTGTGGTAAGCTTGGGCACTCTATTTGGAAGTGCCCCACTATTGCATATCCTGGTCAGCCTGGTTGTTATGATTATGGAGTTCTTGGTCACTTTTCTAGAGATTGTCCCTGGTGAGGGATGGTTGAGCCCTCAGCTTTGACTACTCAATCCAGAGTTAGATCCCATCAGTCTGATGCCCTTCCTGGTAGGCCTGAGGTTGAAGTTCCTGATATTGTTGCTCCAGGTTACGCTTTTGCTACCTTCAGCTTGTGATAGTTCTGCTCACATTGCTATTTTATCCCTCCTCTCATTTATTAGCTTATATGCCTACCTGCTACTTGTTTAGTTGTTTGACTACCTAAGTGTAGTGTTTATGCGTTATTTTCTTGGTAGTTTATTCCTTAGTAGTGGATGTGGGTGAGTTATCCTTGATAGGTGTTTACCCTGAGTTGTAGCTCATGGGTAGTTCTTGTTAGTTTATTTTTTGTTGGGTTTGTTCCCTATTTCTCTGTGGATCTAGACTTGTGCTGAGTCTTTCCTTTTGAGCGGTCCTAGATAGTTGATTGCCTAGGCTGTTACCTAGTGTGGCTAGGGGTTCTTGTTTTGGTTTGGTGTTACTGGTAGTTGTGCTGAAGTTTGATCTTCTGTTTTAAGATAAGAGGTGTTGGTTATGCTAGTGAGCATGGTTTGGTTTTGTTTTTTGGGTGATTAGAGTCGACCCTCTTTATTTGGTTGCCTTAGGAGGTTGGCAGGTATGTGGGTTATTCCCACAGTCTCCCTCAGTTTCTTGTTCGATAGGGTTGTCTTATTATTTTTCCCCAGCTCCAGTTGGAGTGATTTTTTATCATAATTCTCGGGTTGAACTTTTGAGTGAGGCATGGTGGTTGATTTCCGATGGTAGCATCTTGGCTAAATATTGGCTATAGTGATCATGGTTGAGCTATGATCGTAGTATTTTGATTGAGTTAGGTATTCGGTCTATCCTTTCATGCCTTGTTGGGTATAACCTGTTCAGGTGTGGGAGCTACGGGGATAGCTTCTGGTTTTAGCTGAGGAAGATCTTGTTGGGCTCGGTGTGTCTTCAGAAAGGATTTTCATTGAGGTTTGGAAAAGGAGGAAGCTGGCTCTTTGCCCATGGTTATGTGTTCTAGTAGTTGACTAAGGCGGTGAATTAACAGTTAGTATCTGCGGATATGGTCAACTTGTGCATTCAGAGCCTAGCGAGCTCCGGTTCTTAAGTTTTCTTTGGCAACATATGGGTTCGATAGAGGCAATGGTTAGTAAATCAGGATTGGGTTTCAAAAGCATGGGCTAGATAACTACTCCTGATGGTTCATGTTTGGTTCTTTCGGTTGCAGCGTCTTGGGTTGGAAGGAATTGAGTTCGGGCAGCTTAGCTTACCCATTTTCTGTTATGGGGGTGACAGTTGGCCTTGGACACATAATCCTTGGCTAACCCTTTAGTTAGGCTGGACATTCCAGATTTTGGCGGTGTTCCAATTAGTACGAAGTTCCTTCTACCATGGTTGGATAGGCTCAACGGTGTAAGTTTGAGATTCGGTAGTGGCGTATGCTTTATCTGATCAGGTTGTGCGGGTTGAGGCTAGCGAGGCTAATTTGAGTCCGCTTGATACTTAAAGACTGGTGGTCACCATCCATTTGCCAACAGTTTGAAAGCTTGCTTAGTTGATTCGTCAAGGGTTGTCTTTTATGTGAAGTTCTAGTGTTGGTTAGACTCGGCCATGGTGGACCAAAGGTTCAGTGTGTTATATGCTTCAGGGGTGGTGGTTTTGTGGGATGATACAGTAGAGTGGTTGATTCGAGCCAAAGAGGCGAGTTGATGGTTTATGCAAAATTTCTACAACTAGATGGTGACTTCGAACCTCAAACACCCTTTCATTTTACCTTCGAGGTGTTTTGACTTGATATTCGCGGCATGGTGGACTTCATCCTGAGGTGAGAATTATTAAGTTGATCTCAAGTCTGAATGGTGTTCAAGTATTCAGAGTAGCAGTAGGTACTTCTTAGAGTTTGGAGCCTAGTGATGGTTATGGACTTCATGGTAGGCTTACCACACTCCTCGCAGGGTTTTGGTGTTGGTTTGGGTCTATTTGGGCAGGTTTCCCTGGTCATTTGCTTCCAGTTGATTCAGACTTGACACGGTGCAGCGAGGTTGGATTCATTCTACAGTTTGGAAGTTTCTCCGTCAATATAGGGTGTTCATACATGGCTTTCCTAACCCTGGTGTGCAACTTCAGCCGAGTTTAGATGGGTTGTTCAGTTGGGTTCAGTTATCGAGTTTGATGTAGGCAAAAATGTTCATTCATTGGTTGATGGTCAGTCAGGGTAGGTAACTACAGTTTTCGATGATATGCTTTGGATTGTTATCTTGGATGGCAAAGGCTAGTAGGCTATAGCTTGGTTTGGAATGGGTTTGAGTAAAAAGGGTGAATTCACCCGTGGTAGAGTATAAGCAGGAACTATCGATCTCCAGTGTGTTAGTTGATGTTTTGAGAGTGGCTAGAGTGTTTGACTTATATGAAGTTTCACGATTATGGTACAAAAAGATTCGATTCAGGATAAAAGGGTTCTGCGGATCAGCGGGTTCATGAGTTAGAGTTTTGGTTGTTGGCTTTTCTGGCAAAATTGGTTGTGGTTTTGAAGGTTTGAGTTCTCTGTGTTGATCGCCTTGCTTCTACTATTTTGGTGTTTTGTCGATGCTTTCTAATTGAGGTTCTCGAGGTTCAGTTTGGGTTGGCAGACCCTTGGAGTTTTGGAGTTTAAGTTTGGAATCCAGCTTGGCTAGTAAGGAGTTTAGGCTTGGTTGTTTTCTTTGGTTCCGTTATATTGGGTGCCATCCGGTCGAGGAGGCTACCCGAGTTGTTCGAGAGAGTAGTGCGGGCTTTGTATCCGCTGATCTTTTCCTCTCTAGTCTTTTCTTCTTTCCTGACTTTTGGGGACGAAAGTCTTTTTAGTAATGGATGATGTAATGACCCTTTTGGTCATTTACGCATGTTCGCCTTTCTTGTACCGTTAGATCTTGCCTGTATTGGCCCCAAGTCATTTATGGCTTGCTGGGACTGGTAGTTTGATGCCTGGGCCGTCGGTTTGATCTTTTTGGCCGTTCATTTTTTTAGAGCTTAAAGCTTTTGATATCGTTGATTTCAGTCAACATATTTTTGGTGAACGTGCTCGGAATCTAATTCTGATAGTTCCCTTAGCTCCAGAGCGTGGACTTTGGTCTAGAGGGACCTTTGGTCGGGATCCACGAGATTTTCAGCTTGGAATTCTCTCTCGTTCTGTGTTTTCAGGCCAGTTGGGCTTGTTTGGTTGACTTTGGTCAACATTCAGAGAAGACGGCCTCCGTCAGCGTCGTTAGCTCTGAAATGCCGAGTTTGTGTGAGGTAGTTGGTTGGTTTGGGTCTAGGGTGATCCGGGTTCATTTTGGCTATTTGGTTGGCGTTAGCTAGTGTTGACTTGGGTAAACATTCTTCCAAAACGACCTCGTATGGAAGTTTTTTCAATTCTGTTGAGTCCATAACATCGTTTCCATTCTAATAGCACATTTGGTTTGTGAGTATTGATGTGACGCCAATTTACGTCACTTTCGACTCCTTTTTACTAAGAACAATCGTACGTTTTCAAGCAACCGTTGTTGTTTTTGATGTTTTTATGTTGTATTTGTAGGAAATGGAAACAAACACGGAAACGGAAGGAAATACGAGAAAAAGAGGATTCTGCCTAAGAGTGACGGCCTGAGTGACGGCCCGTCACACATGTGACGGTCCGTCACAGTGACCGTCAACTTAAGGCAGTGGTGCTGCCTAGCAGTGACGGTCCAGCTGACGGTCCATCACTGCCTTGACGGTCCGTCAAGCCTGGCCGTCAAGCTTAGGCAGTGGCGCGTCAACGGCTGCCCGCGTTTTGGGGATTCCTAACCCGTTTTGGATTTGGTTTCTTTGACTCCTATAAATACCCTAGGATAGGTTTATTTTACATGGAGTTCACCCATTAGTTTAAACACGTTTTTAGTTGTTTTTGAGATCAAGAAACACGTTTGCTCTTCTTGAATTCGTGTTCTTGATTCGTTCTTGAGTTCTTGGTTTCTTTTGTTCTTGGATACTTGAAGATTGTCCTCAATATATTGTAAGGATCTCGTTTCTTTATTATTTTATGAACATGACTTTCTTCTCTTCTTCTTCGAGCATGAGTAACTAAAACTCCCGCAACTAGGGTTGTGGGAGCCATGGCAAACGTAGCAATATAGATTCCGGGTAGCGTTGGGTTCGATATATGTATTGTCACGTTGTTAATCATACATTATGTCACGTTTTCTAGTGGTTGCAAACATTAGAACATGCCTAGGTTTAATTTGCTTGAGTAAAGAAGTTAAAACTGGGAAACTTGATTAACGACAAGGATTCGAGACTACCAACTCTCGTCTTAAAGATTAATGCCGTAACTGGATTACTCTACTTGATGTTAGGATTGAAATCTAAAAAGCACATCTTTTCGAGGTCGAGAGAATAGAAAAGGAAATTTGTTTATTTGGTCGAGAGACGTTTAGACGATACAATTGACGCAATCACATCGTGACACGCATATAGAAAGAACACGGTTAAGCCTAGGATCGACATTGTTACAAAAGCCATGGTGAACACGTCCCTAGTTCATTCTCTCCTATTGATTATTTCTCTTACATAATTGTTGCTTTTGTTCACGTTGAGTACAAACCCCCCCCTTTAATTACCGGAAACAATTGACGACTAGTCACATACTTCACTAAAGACTTAATCTTCACCATATTCTCTGTGGGATTCGACCCCAACCTTGTTGAGTTCTTTACTTGACAACGATCGCTTATGCTTCATTAATTTGAGGTGTAGTTTTAGCGTTATCAAAAAGTGGCGCCGTTGCCGGGGAATACAGTTTTTGATTAAGTCTAGTGTGTTTATCTGACTCTTAGTCATAATATCCTGCTTTACGTTTATTTGTTGTTTTTGTTTTGATAGGGTACAGATTTGTGCATGCCAAGTACCCGAAGCTCGGGTGAATCAACAGTACCTTACGACCCCGAGCTTGCGAGAACATTAAGGCGGAATATGGCCGCACAATTAGAGGCAGCGAGGATCGCTGCAGAACTGCAGGCCCAATAAAATCTGAATACTGGTGGTCTGCAGGATGAGATCGCACGGAATGATGAGGATCTCGATTTAGATGGAGCTGGCGCTACGGGCGCCATTATTGTTCCACCGCTACCGCCCGGAGCCAAGTTCAACATCACTAGCACGATGATCCAGCTGTTGAACTTGAGAGGAGTGTTCCGCGGTGTTTCTGGTGACGATGCAAATCAGCACTTGATGAATTTCGTGGGCATCTGCAAATCATTCGAATTGCCAGGAGTGAGTCAGACAGCGATCAGGCTCAGGTTGTTTCCATTGTCTCTGTCTGATGAGGCAGCATTGTGGTTGACGGAGCTGACCCCCGACTCTATCGCAACGTGGGGAGAGTTGAGAGGAGCTTTCCTAGAAAGGTTCTTTCCTCCCTCTCGGATGATACAATTGAGGGACGAGATTAGCAACTTCAGGCAGCAACCACACGAAGCACTGCACGAGACTTGGTTGCGATTCAAGAAGAAGCTGACCCAGTGCCCCAACCATCAGCTGAACAACGAATTCTTGATGCAGACGTTCTACAGGGCACTGAATTTGGCTACCAAGCCGACGTTAGACAACGCAGCAGGTGGAGCGTTTATGGGTCGCACTTTTGCCGACGCCACAGCTATTTTGGATAGGCTCACCAAAACCAACAGGGCCTGGCACACACGAGATTCAGAGGTTGCAGCTAGCACCTACACCATTGGTATGTCAGCAGAGCAGCATAGGAAAGAGGAGGAGCGCGACCAAGACATGGCGCATCTGAAAACACAGTTGGACCAACTGACCAAGCACTTGTTCTCAGGAGGTATGGAGAAGGTACAAGCTGTGGGTTCCCAAGGTACTGAGACTGAGGAGGCAAATTACTGAGACTGGGGGGTTTCCAGGCCAATGGCCAGGGAAACCAAGGTCGGAATTATCAGCGAGACAACCACTATGAGAAAAGTGGCTACAAAGAGCGCGACCAAGGAAATTGGAGGAACAACACCGATAGAGGTGGGTTGTGCATACCACCTGGTAATCGGGATAAAACTGGCAGCGAGGCTGAGACGTCCAAACTTGAGAACATGATGGCGAAGATGTTGCTTAAGGTGGAATCGACTGACTCTGGAGTAAAGGCAATGCGGACTGAGTTATCAACATTGAGTCAGGTAGTGAAGTCACACTGAACCGCGATCAAGCAACTAGATCAGCAAGTGGGTCACATCTCGGTATCTCTAAACCCAAGGAAAACAGGTACCTTGCCGAGTGACACCACTCATCCGAGGAATGATGCAAGCTGTATGGCGATCACCACAAGGAGCGGAAAAATATTACCAGAATCACATCCGGAAGTTCAGACTCAAGGTGATGTTGCGGATGATGAAGAGGCGGTAGAGGAGGAAACTCCAAAGCCCGCAGAGAAATGCAAGGAAGCTGAAAAGCTTCCAACTATGATGCCTCGGCCACCACCTCCTTTCCCCCAGCATTTGAAGAAGAAAGCTGACGATGGTAAGTTCCTGAACTTCATGACCATGCTGAAGCAAATTTCAATAAACATACCATTGGTGGAAGCGCTGGAACAAATGCCCGGTTATGCCAAGTTCATGAAGGACTTGATTACAAAGAAGAGGTCGGTAAGTTTCGAACCGGAAGACAACCTCCATCACTGCAGCGCTATCTCTTCAAGGTCGTTAGTTGAAAAGAAGGATGATCCAGGTGCATTCACTGTTCCATGTACTATCGGGAAGCTCAACTTCGGAAGAGCTATATGTGATCTTGGCGCTAGTATAAATTTGATGCCGCTAGCAGTGTATAATTAATTGGGTTTGGGAGCTCCTAAACCAACGTCCATGAGAGTGATGATGGCTGACCGTTCGGTAAAGCGACCCGTAGGGATATTGTCTGATGTGCTAGTAAAGATCGGTAAGCTTATCTTCCCAGCTGACTTTGTGATCTTGGATTGCGAAGTGGATTTCGAAGTTCCCATAATCTTGGGACGACCATTGCTAGCCACAGCAAGAGCCTTGGTTGACATGGAGAAAAATGAACTGACCTTCAGGCTGAACAATGAAATGGTCAAGTTCGATGTGTCCAGAGTAATGAAGCAACCAAGTGCCATGAGGGTGGTCGCGGTCATCAATGCCATTGAGGAAGACCCTGCAGACGCATATCTTGAGGAGAAGGGTTTTGTTGAAACCCGAGCTGTTATGAGGGTACAGTCGCAATTGCAAGAGGACGAGCAGGTGAAGGAAAGCGGTGTAAATAAATCAAGAAAACGAAAACACCGCAAGAGAATCTGCAAAGAAAGAGCGAAGAAGTTGTCGCGACTAGCGATGAAGCCCAAAGAGGAAGCTGGAACGCCACACTCCATCGAGTTTTCCTGCTTTGGAGACCCTGGCAGTCTCCAATATCATTCCAGGATCTGAGTCACATCGACTTCATAGGTATTCCTTTGTTCTCACAGTGTTTAATTTTCATATGTATGCATTGGGGACAATGCATGAGTCTAAGTTGAGGGTGTGGGGAAACCTGTGAGTCACCACCGAGGGTTTTTGTTGCCGAGTTCTTTTCCCTCCGGTGCGCTATCTAGTAGAACCGGCATGTTTAAGTTGTTATTTTAAAAATTTTTTTTAGTCGTTTTACTAGTGTCTATGCAAGCATGACGTTTTTCTTGTCTAAAAATGAGGCCCCTTTAAAAAAAAAAAAAATTCTGGTTTGTACTTATGGTGAAACAATTGACTGTCTGGATCTTTGTATGTCATTGTGCGATTATGAGTAGAATGAGTATGCTTAAGCCGAGCGGTTGTTTGATAGTTGGTAGCGATATAGTTTCTTGGTGCCAAGTGCGTGTGAGATGATTGTTATAAATTCTTACTTTGTGCATGCATCTAGAACTTGCCCGGTCTATTTTGTTAAGTTCGAAGTTTGGTTGCTTAGGAAAGGATCACAGGCCCTTTTTGTGTGCAGTCCACTTAACCTAAAAGACCGTCCAAATCTAAATAATCCCTTGATCCCTGTTTGAGCCATAATTAACCTTATTCTTTCAATAACCTGTCACCGTTCCTGTTTAACTTTGAATCCCTATTTTGGCCCTGGTCCTTCCTTGGACATCGTGCACCTCGACTCAGGCAATCAGCCTAAGTTGAGGGTGGCTACTATAGAGGTAAACCCTATTTTGGCCCTGGTCCTTCCATGGACATTGTGCACCTCAACCCAGGCAATCAGCCTAAGTTGAGAGTGGCTACTACAGAGGTGAATGATAAGAAAAAGAGGATAGTGAAGATTGGTTGTGAATAGAGTGAAAATCCGGGTGTGTGCCTAAGAAAAGAAAATAAAAAGAGATGAAAAAGATCGAAAAAGTAATAAAAAGAATTCTCAAAATAAAGAGGCCGCACCTGTAGCTAGAGAGAAGGAAATAAAAAGGCGAATAAGGATGGACAAAGTAAAGTATGTGGTAAGAAGACGTCGGTAGTTCCAAGGAGGGCTTAGTCACTAACCCCTAAATGTATCCTACCTGCACCCGAAGCCTCATTACAAGCCAAAACAAGTCCTGTAGTGATCCTGAGCGGCTTTCTGAAAACTGAAATAGAATAGTAAGGGCAAGCCTATGGTATCGCATGTGCATTGTTTGAAATCGTTTGTGAGTGTGAGCGCTTACCTAGTCCCAAATCTTGTGTGTGGGATTTCTTTGTGGTGAGGGCACCAAGATGTCTGTATTGTCTATTGATTGTTAGGATAGCTGCGTGGTGTATGTAGAATGTTCTATCATATCGGAATGACATGTTTGGATCCTTGCAAGTTAGTGTTTCATACATTCGTGTGCTACGAGGGAGCTTGATTTAATTGAATAAGTTTTGAATGACCATGAGTTGCTATAGACACGAGTTTGTGTTCTTAGTTGAGTCGTATTATTGTTTTATGTTATGTTGCTTGAGGACAAGCGAACGTTTTAAGTTGAGGGTGTTGATGTGACGCCAATTTACGTCACTTTCGACTCCTTTTTACTAAGAACAATCGTACGTTTTCAAGCAACCGTTGTTGTTTTTGATGTTTTTATGTTGTATTTGTAGGAAATGGAAACAAACACGGAAACGAAAGGAAATACGAGAAAAAGAGGATTCTGCCTAAGAGTGACGGCCTGAGTGACGGCCCGTCACACATGTGACGGTCCGTCACAGTGACCGTCAACTTAAGGCAGTGGTGCTGCCTAGCAGTGACGGTCCAGCTGACGGTCCGTCACTGCCTTGACGGTCCGTCAAGCCTGGCCGTCAAGCTTAGGCAGTGGCGCGTCAACGGCTGCCCGCGTTTTGGGGATTCCTAGCCCGTTTTGGATTTGGTTTCTTTGACTCCTATAAATACCCTAGGATAGGTTTATTTTACGGGAGTTCACCCATTAGTTTAAACACGTTTTTTAGTTGTTTTTGAGATCAAGAAACACGTTTGCTCTTCTTGAATTCGTGTTCTTGATTCGTTCTTGAGTTCTTGGTTTCTTTTGTTCTTGGATACTTGAAGATTGTCCTCAATATATTGTAAGGATCTCGTTTCTTTATTATTTTATGAACATGACTTTCTTCTCTTCTTCTTCGAGCATGAGTAACTAAAACTCCCGCAACTAGGGTTGTGGGAGCCATGGCAAACGTAGCAATATAGATTCTGGGTAGCGTTGGGTTCGATATATGTATTGTCACGTTGTTAATCATACATTATGTCACGTTTTCTAATGGTTGCAAACATTAGAATATGCCTAGGTTTAATTTGCTTGAGTAAAGAAGTTAAAACCGGGAAACTTGATTAACGACAAGGATTCGAGACTACCAACTCTCGTCTTAAAGATTAATGCCGTAACTGGATTACTCTACTTGATGTTAGGATTGAAATCTAAAAAGCACATCTTTTCGAGGTCGAGAGAATAGAAAAGGAAATTTGTTTATTTGGTCGAGAGACGTTTAGACAATACAATTGACGCAATCACATCATGACACGCATATAGAAAGAACCCGGTTAAGCCTAGGATCGACATTGTTACAAAAGCCATGGTGAACACGTCCCTAGTTCATTCTCTCCTATTGATTATTTCTCTTACATAATTGTTGCTTTTGTTCACGTTGAGTACAAAACCCCTCCTTTAATTACCGGAAACAATTGACGACTAGTCACGTACTTCACTAAAGACTTAATCTTCACCATATTCTCTGTGGGATTCGACCCCAACCTTGTTGGGTTCTTTACTTGACAACGATCGCTTATGCTTCATTAATTTGAGGTGTAGTTTGAGCGTTATCAAGTATCGAATTCCGATTGTGCCCGGAACACCCCGTAGAAGTTTTGGCTGTTGCTGGTTTTCTGCAGAAGAAATTGTTCAGCGTCAATGGCGCCCGAGCAGCGCCAACGGCACTGGCCTGTGATTTTCTTCAGCGCCAACGGCGCTGACCTGCGTCCAGCCCCTATAAATCTTTCCTCTTTCGAGTTTTCAGCTCAAATTCTTGTTTCCTCTCAACTCCAAACTAAAAATTCTCTCTACCAAATTGCTCCAAATTAGTTCTTGAACTTGGGGAATCATTTGCTCATCAAAAATCCGTGCTCCCTCGATAATTGGTAAGTCTTCTATCCCAACTTGTTCTTCTCTTGTTTTCTAAAGAAACCACCATTGTTGGGAGTCTATAAAGCTTGGGAATTCTTGTAGATTCTTCCCTTTTTGTGAGTGCATGATCGTGGGTTCGTGAGACTCGCTGTTCGGGTGAAATTCCTCGCTTTATGGTAAGCTTTCTTACTCAATTTCCGATTGTTCATCCTTAAAATTCCTTTTTTAATTCTTGACTTGAGCGGGCTGTTTTGAGCCCTAATTGTTGTCCATTTCCGCTCAAATTTTCAGCATATGTTCCTGGGATAGTAAGGAACACTTTGGTGTTTTTCATTTTTTATTTCGGGTTGCGAGGCCCACAGGCCCATTTGTGACCCGAATTTTGACTCGATTATGTTTATGGCATTATGGGTGTCGTTAGTCTCATATTAATGCCTAGATTATTATGTTGATAGTGGTTTCCCAATTTGGATCTCCTTGGAGCAGTTTGAGCCTGGACAACACCATTCCCGCAGCTAGTCATTGGATGACAGGTAGGTTATGGCTTTTCCTACCTAGACTCTGCGTTTATAGGCTATAACTGCATTAATTAGCATCCTTAGGTGGGTTGTTATAGGTTGGTAACCCAGACCTTGTTTGCCTTTTCTGTCCATTTATTTCATATGTTGATTGTAATATTTGTGTAGTATTGTATATCACCCTTGTGGTCCTGTGTGGCCTTGTATTGACTCTGGAACATAGACGGTGGATTATTTGGGAATGTCTGCGAGTCCCGGACATAGAGATATCCTTTTAGGCTGGTTATGTTTGTTGAGTAGCTGTGGAGCTTGTGCAGGGCCAGTAGGAATGTTTGTGAGTCATTGGGCTAATTTATTTTGGTTTGCGAGAATATCATCCATGAAAAAGGTTTTCTCTGCATGTTTTACTTCAGTTTTGGCTGCGAGCCACTATAGGTAGTTTTTCCTAAACTTGCATGTCCCACGGGCTCATTTTTGGTATAATCTAATGATGACATGAGATTTTGGATTATTTCGCACTGATTTCCTACTGATACTAGGCTCTGCTGGGCAGATCACTAGCCCTGATTTCCTATTGATACTAGGCTCTGCTGGGCTGAGCACTAGACTTGATTTTCTAATGATAGTAGGCTCTGTTGGGCAGAGCACTAGACCTGATTTCTTAATGATTTAGACCCGGATATGCTCTAGGCACCCTTTGAAAGGGTTATTAAGACTTTTATTACTGATTTAGACCCGAGTATACTTCGAGCACCCTTTGAGAGGGTCTTTTGATATTACTATTACTGTTTTGGACCCATTTCAATTCTGGATACGTACTTCAAGAAACTAGTTCTCTGAGATTTCACGTTCATTACTGTATATGGTCAGGGACCTCTATGGGCCTTTCCATTCTAGGACCTGGCCAAAGGGTCGAGCATGCTGGAGGAGGGGTGTACGGTGTCGGATGGTGTATAGCAGGTATGTCCCACCATGGGTCCTCCTACCAAAGTACCGGGGGAGGTGCATACAAGGTTACTATTACCGGTTCCATCATTATCATTATCATCATCATGCATATTTCACTCGTATTCCACCCTTGTTTGCTGTGTGTTCAGTGTACTCTCTGGTTGTATGGGCGGCCGGATGGTTTGTTTTCAATTTATTACTTTGCTCGATTATATGGGCGGTCGTTAGGACTGTAGGTAGATTATATTACTCTCTGTCATTTTATAGAGATTGTTATAGTCTTTGGTTCTTGGTGGATTGATAAGTTTTAGCTTGTTGAGTCTCTTAGTTTTGGCTTGAGTATTGAGGGGCTAGGGTGTCCTGTATCTTGGGGCATTATTGTGTAGCCTTCTGAGTGGATTGTGGGTTTCAGTTCCTTTTTTATATCTTGATTTGAGTAGAGACTCTTGGTTCTTGTGGCTTAGTTATTCCATTCTAGGTTATAAATTGTGAGATTGATCCCGGCCTATGCGTATCTTGAGAGTTTGTGGTTTTTAGTATGATTCTGTTATTGTATGGCTTCTAATTAATTATGTTGGCCTACTTCCTTTCTTTCCCTTTTACTTGAGGTTACCGGTATACCGCTATTTTCTCAACTCTCTCTCTTTAATTACTTATATTATTGTGCAAGGACTCTAGGTGCGTTCTTCTTTCCTTCACATGTGATTCTATGTATTCATATCTTTTGTGCTAACATTATTTGCTTATAACTCTTGGTTATCTATTCTCCGTGCTAGTTCCTTGTTCTTTCTCTATTGCTTCTGTGACTGCTTTCTTGCTATCTGCTACTTACTATTTTTATATCTTATATGCGCTCAGTCGGTCGATGATCTCTACTGAGTACCCATTGTCTTGGTGCTCATAATACACTGCTACATCTTTTTGGTGCAGACATTAGGGTGAGCTTTTGCCGTTGATCGCATTGGAGACTCATGCAATTTTTGAGATATTCGAGACTAGGGTGAGCTCCCAACGGCCAGAGTTTGACCACATCTCATCTTTGGCACTGTTGCTTCTTGTACTTTTGATGACATTTATATTGTATTTTGTTACTTCTAGCACTTGTATTCTATTAAAAGCTTTTGTACTGTCGATACCAAGTCTTGGGGTTGGTGAGTATCTTTATGTATATATTCAGGTTTTGTTTCCGCTTTGTCTATCTTTATATTCTGCTTCCGCTTATTGTGCATATTGGTTAAACAGTAGCCCATTACTAATCGATTTGGGCTACGAAAATTGGTTCGCCTACTGCGGGTTGTAGGTGCCATCATGATCTGAGAAATTGGGTCGTGACAATATATATATTAATAATCAATTGACTTCAGTTGATTTAAGATACCAACCATTCCTATAGCAACAAATGATTGTTGGTCAGGTTTTGGTTGGTATTTGGAAAAATTTGATCGATCGCGGTCAATTTGACATTTTTTAGTAGTGTGTATAATCTATTTAAACAATAAGGCATGGATTGAATAAGATACTAATAAACCCAATTAATATAGAGCTAATATTCAAATACCCACTACTCAAACAATATAGATTTAGCTTGGAATCCTAGTAAATAATCTAACTTCATGTCAATTAAAATAAAAATACAAGATAAGGTAGATCCCATCATTGTGGACCAGGATTATAAAAAATTAGAGTCAAATTAGAAGAGGAGTTTGATGGATTAATCCCCAATGATATTGTGTTCCTTCCCAAAACTCTAGACCCTACTCTAGAATGTTTTTCAACGTGGAAGACCTATAAAGTACAAAGAAACTACGATTTATATTCTAACATATCACTAGATAAATGTTGCAGAAATTAGCCCCAAACTACTACCGTGGATACATAATGCTTTTGCAATCTGAAAAATTGGCCTTTGTCTTTTGGGATGCAACCACAAGGTTTAAACTCTGTCAACTTTGCGGATAGAATAACACATGCATTTTACACTTTGACTTCTGCTGAAACTTAAACTTTGATAATAAGATGTAATGCCCTGTATTTTGCATATACTAGTTCTATTTATATGGCACATGACATAGCCTTGTGGTATAGGTAAGGGGCCAAGTTTCTTATGAAGATACAATAATACCCCATACATTTTAGCATGTATACGACTAAGTTAACCTCAAAGGAAGTATTTTAAACTTGATATAGTAAGGTAGTATTTGAGCGTAATGTTTAAAGTGAAGTGTTAAATTAAATCAAAAGGGATTAAGATTCAAAGAATGAAATAAAATAAGTGAGCTGCTTGCTTGAATTAATTAAGCTAGTAGGTGATAAGTAGGCGCATAACCTACTTTGACTTATTGACCACCCTAATGAACCAAGTAGGTGCATCACCTACTAATGCTCTTTGGACCACCTTAAAGGGCCAAGTACACCATCACCCACTTGAATAAATTCTGTCCCAAACTAAGTGAAAGAAAAGGAAAAGAATGGGCAGTCAAGGCTGTAATGACCCTTTCGGTCATTCACGTATTTTTGCTTCCATTATACTATTAGAGCTTGCTTGTAGCATCCCCAAGTCATTTATGACTTGATGGGACCAATGGTTCGGTGCTCTGGAAGTTCGTTAGGTCGTTATGACCATTTCCCTATTTTAGAGCCTTAACTTAGGAAAGCGTTGACTTTAGTCAACATTCTTAGCTAGCGTGCACGGAATTGAATTCCAATAGTTTTGTTAGCTCCAGGACGTGGATTTTGGTCTGGATGAACCTTTCATCAGGGGCTGAGAACTTTTGGTATAGTTCCATCTTACTTTTTGAGATTTCAGGCCAGTTGGAATTAAAAGTTTGACTTTGATAAACTTTTGATGATCGGAGCATCGAATTCAAAATCTGATGACTCCATCAGCTCTACAAAGTCGAGTTTGGGTTAGGTAGGTGGTTGGTTTGGGTTCTGGGTAAGCCGAGCTCATTTTGTGTGGTTGGTTGGAGTTAGCTTAGGTTGACTTGGGTCAGCATTCCATTAAAACAACCTCATATGGAAGTTCCATCGATTCCGTTGAGTTCGGAAAGTCGTTTCCACTCTAGTTACATATTTGATTTATGAGTATCGGGTTTCAATTATGCCTAGAACCCCCCGGGGAAGTATTTTAAATTGTTGGTATTATGCAGTAGAGCAGTGCTCAGTGTGATCATGCCAGAGCGCTTCTATCACGCCAAAGCGCCGCTATCGCACCTTTGGCGCTTTCTTTTTCTATCGCTATCACACCTAGGCATTGCGATTGCGCTAGGGCCCATGTTGCTCCTTCAACAT
The DNA here is from genome assembly GCA_003996215.1 of Jaltomata sinuosa. Taxonomy (NCBI): domain Eukaryota; kingdom Viridiplantae; phylum Streptophyta; class Magnoliopsida; order Solanales; family Solanaceae; genus Jaltomata; species Jaltomata sinuosa. The sequence continues at coordinate 51,300 of QJPP01000038.1, forward strand.
GATCGCACTGGGGGACCGCAATCGCGCCACTATGCCTACCACCTCCTTTAGTGTGATTGCGCCTGGTGACTGCGATCGTGCAGCTCTGCAACCTGCAATATAAATAACTTTTTCCTCGAATTTTCAGCCATTTCCACCACTTCCCTCTCACTCTATAACCTTTTCCCTCACCTAAAACTTGTACTAAATCATTTCCCAGCCGCTAGTGTTCATCAATTGGAGGATTTTATCGCTTTCCTCTTCATTTTAGTGAGTTCCCTTTCCCCAATTTCTTCTTAGTTATGGCTAAAACCTCTATTAATGTTCTCATTTTAGCTTGGGGTTAATTTTGGGTTGTAGCTGCTCATTGGGTCTGATTGTTTGTTGAGGCGCAGGTTTCACCTTGTTGCCCTTGTTCCCTCTCTCCGTGGTAAGTAATTCTCCACTTTTAACTTGGTTATGTTAAGTTTTCATATTTTTGATCCCTTTTCTTCTCCAGGCTAGTAGGTTGGAGTGTTTTTCCTTGTTGTCCCGACTAGTAGTCATAGTGCTACGCTTGTAGTTTCTTGTTCTTGGATTCCTCGTAGTATTATTTTGTGGCAGTGCTACATTTCTATCTGTTGTTTGTTACTACATATTACTACCTATTGCTCCTTGTATTTTTATCGTGTATTTTTATCATGTATCTTGGTTACGTCCTTTTTAGCCTATTTTTAGACTGTTTTTGTCTTGAGCCGAGGGTCTATCGAAAACAACCTCTTTACCTCACCTATGAGGTAGAGGTACGGACTGCGTACACTCTACCCTCCCCAGTCCCCACGTTGTGGGAATACAATGGGTATGTTGTTGTTGTTGTCTTCTTCTCCGGGCTGTTTAGGCCCTTCCTTTGCTCGTCTTCCGCTCAATTTTCAAGCATGTGTTCCTGGCAAGGCTGCAAACACCATAGTATTATTTTTTTCCAGTTTTGGGTTGTGAGGCCCACGGGCTCGCTTTTGACTCAAATTTTGATCTAGCTTAATTATTAGCAATATAGGTATCGTTAGCTTTGTTTTAACATGTAGGTTTCATTCTTGATAGTGTGATTTCTATTTGAGGCCTCTCGGGGTAGTTCGGGCTTGGGATTTGGCTTTCTAGTAGCTTATCATTGGACGCCAGGTAGGTTACGACTTCCCTACCTTAGACTTTGCGTATATAGAATATAAATGTATTATTTAGCATCCTTGGGTTGGATTTACTAGGTTAGCACCCCAGACCTGATACGCTTTCTTTCTGTTTGTCCTATTTTATATGTTTGTTTTACTATTCAAATTGGTTTTTTAGTATCACCCTTGTGGCCCGTGTGGTCTTGTATTTGCCTTTGGACCATAGATGGTGGGATAATTGGGAAATGCCCATGAGTCCGGGACATTGATTTACTATTATGAGTTGTTTATCTGTGTTGTAGAGCAAATTGAGCTTGTGCAGAGCCAATAGGTTGATTGTCAGTCTTTAGGCAATTGATTGTTTGCGATTATGTCATCATTATCATGCAATTGGTTTTCTACATTGATTTTTATTACTACTATGACTGTGGGAAAAATTATCACCAGTTTTCTAAAACTTGCATGGCCTCGATTTCTCATTTTTAGTATAAATTGTTTTAAATAGATTTAAACTAGTTTTATGGATTTTCTTAGAGTAAAAGAGATTTTGAGATGATTTTCACACTGATTCTAGACTCCGCTAGGCCGGATTGCTAAATATGATTTACTACTGATTTTGATATGATACTAGGCTCGGCTAGGCCAGAGCGCTAGACATGACTTTTTTTTTTATGGATTTTAGACCCAAATAGATTTTTGGCATGGGTATTGAGTTATTGAGAGTTGTATATAGTCATGGAGACCTCTATGGACCTTGCAGATCCAGACTAGGGGCTACAGGCCGAGCGTGGCAGAATAGGGGTATACATAGGAGTAAAGGTATATGGGGGAAGCCTTCCATTGGTCCTATCTACTGGGCTTCGGGCACTAGAGGGGCGCATACGGTACCACCTGATCATATCATATCATATCATTTATTGTTTGTACGGTTCCACCCTTTTTTGTTGTTTGTTGAGTGTACGCTCCACTGTATAGGATGCTAGAGGGTTTGTTTTCACTTGTATGTGTTCCTCGAGTGTATGGGCACTCGTTGGTACTATAGGTAAATTAGTTTTCTTGATCCTATTATGGTACTTGTTCATATTGCAGCTACTTGTGATTTATTCTCCAATCATCCTTACTTTGTGAGATTTATTGCTAGCATGACTTTGTTTAGATGTTTTTCCCTCTTTTCCTTTATTTGAGGTTACCAGTATACCTCAATTTCCTTAAACTCTCTGTATATATATTATTGTTGCAAGGATCCAGGTGCATTCTCTACTCTTTCACCTATGTTCTGTGATATATCTTCTGTGGCTAGTATAGCGTATTACTCTTGTATTCTCCTTGCCTTCTATTTGTTGCTAGCTTCTATTTGTTTTTCTCTGTTTGTTCTGTGATTACTTCTTTCTTATCTACTATTTATTGCTTTTATATCTTATAAATGCTCAGTCAGCCTATGATGCCTACTGGGTACCTGTGCTTTGCATTTGGTGCTCATACTACACTTTTGCATCCTCCTAGTGCAGATCTTAGTATGAGCTATCACCATTGATTGCATGGATACTCGTGCAGCTTTTGGAATATACGAGACTAGGGTGAACTTTTGATGACAAGGGCTTGACCATATCTCTTCTTTTTGGCACTGTATACTATTTTTCTTATTCAGAGACAGTTGTATATTCCATTTTTGTACTCCCTCTTGTACTCTGTATATTTTGTAGTGGCTTCTGTATTGTGATACAAGGACGTGGGATGATTTATCTTTCCCTATGCATATATATTCTGGTTGCTCCATTTCTATACTTATTTATCTTGCTTCTGCTTATTATGCTTTTTCCACGTTCTTACTTAGAGTGTCGCCCACTACTATCCGTTCTAGACTATGGGGGTTGGTTCTCCTACAAGAGGGTTGTAGGTGCCATCTTGACCTGTTAAATCAGGTCGTGACAACTTGCTATCAGAGCCTGGGTTCACTGGTGTCATCGATATAGGAGCCAATGTCTAGTAGAGTCATGCGAATCGGGGTGGAGACATCCATACTCTATCTTCGGGAGGCTACAATGGCATTTTAGGAAACATGGATCTTTTCTTGCTTCTATATCGTGCGTCCTATCTTGGATATTTTTCTAGAAATCTCATTTGTTCTAGTTTACTCTTCCACAGATGGCTCATACAAGATCTTCGGTAGCAGATGATGGAGAACCTTTGACACCAACACACCTGACTCCAGCTAGGGGATGGGGTGGTCGTAGAGGTAGAGGTTGAGGATGTGCCTGAGGAGTGGCATCACCTAGAGCTCCTAAGGCTGAGTTTGAGCCTGAGTTAGTACCAGAGCAGCAACCCATGGACCAGGGGTAGACAAGGTTCCACCAGGGCCACTAACAACATCAATACCAGCCCCAGCTCTTTCATCAGATATCCGAGGTTTGCTTCTTCAGTTATTGGGTATGGTTGGGAGTCAGCCCTCAGATATAGAAAATACATCCTCTCAGGGGGCAGCCCTAGGTGCTTAGAGTTTAGGAGCACAACCTGCTACTGCAGCTTCCCGTGTAGAGGTCCTTCTAGTACCTTCAGTTGCTTAGCTTCTTACTCCTTGCCCAGTTATGAAAGAGTTGGAGCAGAAGGCTTTGGGCCGATTTATGAGATTGTCTCTCCCGAGGTTCTCAGGTGCTCCCGGGCAAGATTCTTATGACTTTATTTCTACTTGCGAGGAGATTCTTTATCATCTTGGGTTATTGGAGACTCACGGGGTTGGTTATACTACTTATTAGATAGAGGGCCCAGGTAGCTTGCAGACTGTCTCAGTCTCCTCAGTTAACTTGGAGAGAGTTCTATGAGGCCTTTATGACCAAGTTCGTGCCTCAGAGTGATTGTGAGCAGCGTAGAAAGCAGTTTACCAAGTTGATGCATCGGTCTATATTGGTATCTGAGTATGAGACCCATTTTCACCAGTTGGCTCAATTTGAGGCTATGATCATTCCTATAGAGCCAGACAAGGTTCATCAGTTTATTTGGGGGTTGAGGACCAAACTTTGACAGACTACTGAGATACTAGTTGCCAGTGGGCAACCATTTCAGGCTATATCATAGCATGTCCACACTATGGAGGATTTGCATCATCATGATCTCGGGGCTAGAGATAAGAAGCCATGCCATCAAGGTGGTTATAATAGGGTTTAGTCAATGGGGCCGAGGGTATTAGCTATAGAAGCACCTGGGTCAATCTAGCCAGCCAATTTAGGCATCACTTCAGACTTACGTGGGATCTCAGCTTGATAAGAGTCATGATAGTCAGCATGGTCATAGTGGTCAGTCATCTAGGGGTACAACATCTGGGGTATCAGGCCATTGTGTCTATACCAGTTCATCTAGTTCATCCTAATAGGGTGGGCCATCAGGTCCTTTCTATGAGTTTGGTGGTATCATTGGTCACTATGACAGAGAATGCCCCCAGCGGGGTCCAGTTCAACCAGCTACTTAGCCAGCTCAGCCTCTCAGAGCAGTGCATAGAGGAGGTGGTGTTCAGGGTAAAGGTAGTGCCTAGCATGGTAAGGTAGGTGGTCAGGATAGTAGTCGGTCAGGTGGTGCTCGACGTCAGTTCTATGTGGTCCCTAGTAAACCAAAGGTAGAGGCCTCATCTGCGGTGATCACAAGTATGATTTCTGTCTGTCGCCAGTCAGCTTTTGAATTGTTTGATCCTTGATCTTCATGTTTATATGTATCTTCTTACTTTGTTCATTGTTTGGGGTTGGCTAGTGAGCCATTATCTATTGATGTATTTGTTGCTACCCTAGTAGGCGATTCTTTAGTAGAGTGGATCATATTGTTAGATCCTGCTTGATAGCTTTTGGTGATCTTGAAACTTGGGCTGACATGATAATATTAGACATATTAGATTTTGATTTGATTCTGGGCATGGACTGGTTATCCCCTCATTGAGCGATTTTGGATTGCTATGCCAAGACCGTTACCATAGACATGCCTAGCGTATTCCCAGTTGTGTGGTAGGGTTCTGTTGGTCGCGCACTGTCTGGGATCATTTTTTGTCTTCAATCTAGGAAGTTTATTTCAATAGGTGTTTAGTTTATCTAGCATATGTCTGAGATGCTAGCGCTGACACTTCTTCTCCCAAGTCAATTTCTGTGGTTAAAGACTTCTTAGATGTTTTTCTAACTGACCTGCCAGGCTTTCCACCTGAACGTGATATTGACTTTGCCATTGAGTTGGAGTCAGGTACCAGGCTCAATTATATTACTCCGTACTATATGGCTCTAGCTGAGTTGAGGGAGCTTAATGATCAACTTTAGGACTTGTTAGCTAAGGGTTTCATCAAGCCAAATGTGTCCCCTTGGGGTGCTCCAGTTCTATTTGTGAAGAAGAAATATGGTTCGATGGGGATGTGTATTAATTATCGGTAGCTGAATAAGGTGACAGTAAAGAACAGGTATCCGATGCCACATATAGATGACTTGTTTGATCAGCTCTAGGGTTCTTCTATGTTTTTTAAGATAGATCTAAGGTCAGGCTACCACTAGTTAAGGATTAGGGTGGAGGACATCCCTAAGACAACATTCGGGACACGTTAGGCCACTATGAGTTCCTGGTGATGTCTTTTGGGTTGACTAAGGCCCCCGCAACTTTCATGGTCTTGATGCACAAGGTTCTCAAGCCATACTTGGATTTTTTCATGGTAGTCTTCATCAATGACATATTGATATACTCACGGAGTGCAGATGAGCATAAGCAACATTTCAGGACCGTACTCCAGACTTTGAGAGATCATCAGTTTTATGGGAAGTTCTAAAAGTGCGAGTTTTGGCTTGAGTCAGTAGCATTCCTAGGACATGTAGTGTCTAAGAATGGGATTATAGTGGACCCAGGGAAGATTGCAACCATTGGTGATTGGCTGAGATTACTTCTACCAAGGTTCACAGTTTTATTGGGTTGACACTGTATTACAGGTAGTTCATTGAGGGATTTTCTTCTATAGCAGCACCTATGACTAGACTGACTAGGAAGGATGTTCCCTTTCAGTGGTCGGATCAGTGCGAGGATAGTTTTCAGAGGCTTAAGGCCTTATTTACTTCAACTCTGGTGTAGACATTGCCAATTGAGGGTCAGGGCTTCTCAGTTTATTGTGATGCTTCATCAGTTGGTCTTGGTTGTGTGTTGATGCAGCAGGGTCGTGTGATAGCTTATGCGTTAAGGTATCTGATGGTTCACGAGTGAAACTACCTCACCTATAACTTAGAGTTGGAGGCAGTAGTTTTCGTGCTAAAGATCTGGAGGCACTACCTTTATGGAGTTCATTGTGAGATTTACACCAACCACTGTAGTCTTGAGTATATCACGAGTCAGTGAGAGCTAAACTCTAGGCAGTGAAGATGGATTGAGTTACTAAAGGACCACAATTTCACTATTCTGTACCATCCGAGCATGGCAAACATGGTAGCATATGCCTTAAGCCAAAAGTCAGTGAGTATGGGAAACTTGGCTTCTCTTTTAGTTTTAGAGCAATCGTGGGCCTTGGACTTCTAGTCATTGGCTAACTATTTGGTAGTCCTTTGATAACCATTTTGTTAGACTTGACTTGTCATATCCCAGCAAGGTTCTTGCTATTGTTGAGGTCTATTGTACTTTTGTTGATCAGATTCAGCAGCGTCAGTTTGAGGATCAACAGTTATGTGATATTTATGATCAGGTTGTACGGGGGTGAGCACAACAGGGATACTTTAGATTCTGATTGTATTTTGAGATTTGACAGTCACCTTTGTATTTCTAAAGTTGGGATTTGATTTAGCTAATCTCTGTGAGGCTCATTGTTCCAAGTATTCAATCTATCCAGGAACAACTAAGATGTATCAAGATTTGAGGCAGCTTTACTGGTAGAGTGGCATGAAGTGGGATATAGCAAAGTTTTTATCTCGGTGCTTGAACTGTCAGCAGGTTAAGTTCGAGCACATAAGACCTGGTGAATTGATGCAGAGACTTCTCATTCTTGAGTGAAAGTGGGAAGAGATCACTATGGAATTCATAGCCTGGTTGTCATGCACTTCTCGAGGGTTTGACTTTATTTGGCTTGTTGTTGATAGGCTGACTAAGTATGCATACTTCTTGCCAGTTCATTCTTTCTATAGTGAAAAAAGGTTGGCTCAGATTTATCTCCGTGAGGTGGTTCATTTGTATGGGGTTCCAGCTTCTATCATTTTATACCATGACACTCAATTTACATCTTAGTTTTAGAGGACTATTCAGCGAGAGATAGGTACAGAGGTTTAGCTTATCACTGCATTTCATCCTCAGACAGATGGCTAGTTCGAGAGGACTATCCAAGTCCTGGAGGACATGTTATGAGCCTGTATTCTTGACTTTTGAGGTTCATGGGATCAGTATGTGCCTTTGGCAAAGTTTGCTTATAACAATAGTTTTCACTTGAGTATTGGCATGATGCCTTTTGAGGCATTGTATGGTAGGAGTTGCAGATTGCCAGTGGGTTGGTTTGATGGTCTGGAGTCCAAGGCGCAGAGTACAAACTTGCTTCGTGATTCCTTAGAAGAGTCTGGGTGATTCAGGATAGACTTCGGGCAGCCCAAAGTAGGTAGCTGAGCTACACTAATAGTAGACTTCGTTCCTTAGAGTTCAATGTTGGTGATCTAGTGTTTCTTCGAGTGTCGCCCATGAAAGGCGTGATGAGATTCAGTAGGCAGGGAAAGCTTAGCCTCAGGTATATTAGGCTATTTGAGATTTTTCAGAAGGTTGGTAGTGTTGCTTATTTTTTAGCTTTCCCTCTGATGTTTTTAGATATGCACCCAATTTTCCATGTATTGATGTTGAGGCAGTATGTTCCAGATGAGTCACATGTGTTTCAGTGGGATTCAGTGCAGTTGAATGAGAGTTTGACCTTTGTTGAGGAGTCGGTAGCCTTTCTAGCCAAAGATGTCAAGAGATTGAGGTTTAGAGACATTCATGTGGTTAAGGTACAGTAGAGGCATCTCCCAGTTGAGGAGGTTACCTAGGATACTGAGAGAGAGATGCGAGCTCAGTTTCTGCAGTTGTTTGAGCCTTCAGGTACTCCTTCTTCTTGACTTTCATGGATGAAAGTCCTTTTTAGTAGTGGATAATATAAAGACCCTTCTAGTCATTCTTGTGTTTTCACTTCCTTTGTACTGTTAGAGCATGCCTGTAGTTGCCCCAAATTATTTATGACTTGTTTAGACCAGTGGTTCAGTGCCGTGGCCATTCATTAGGTCGTTATGTCCATTTCCCTATTTTAGAGCCTTAACTTAGGAAATCATTGACTTTAGTCAACATTCTTAGCTAGCGTGATCGGAATTAAATTCTGTCAGTTTTGTTAGCTTCGGAACATAGATTTCGGTCTAGCTAGACCTTTCTTTGGGGCTGAGAACTTCTGGTATGGTTCCATCTCACTTTTTGAGATTTTAGGCTAGTTGGAGTTAGAAGTTTGACTTTGGTCATCTTTCGATGATTGGATGTCACGACCCGATTTCTCAGGTCATGATGACACCTATAACTCTAAAGTAGGCAAGCCAATCCTTGTAGCGTGGAATGGTTAGTAATGGGCTACTACCAACCAATACGCACAATAAGCAGAAATAAGTGGAAGCAGAATATAAAGATAGACAAAACGGAAGCAAAAACTTGAATATACACATAATGAGACTACACCAACCCCAAGACTTGGTATTGATAGTACAAAATCTTCTAATAGAATATAAGTGCTAGAAGTAACAAAAGATAGGTACAACTATCTCCGAATATACAAAGAGTAACAGTACAAAGGATGAGATGTGGTCAGGCACTGGTCATCAAGCGCTCACCCTAGTCTCAAAGATCCAAAAGCTGCACGAGTCTCTAACGCGATCAACGACAAAAACTCAACTAATATCTGCACCAGAAAAATGCAAAAGTGTAGTATGAGCACCAATTGCTAAGCAACGGGTACCCAGTAGGCATCATTGGCCGACTGAGCGCATATAAGATATAAAAATAGTAAATAACAGATAGCAAGAAAGAAGTCACCGAAGCAATAGAGAAAGCACAAGGAACTAGCACAGAGAATAGACAACCAAGAGTTATAAAGGATATACAATCACAGAAACACGGGTGAAAGAAAGAAGAACGCACCTGGAATCCTTGCAATAATAGTATAAGAAGGAGAGAGTTTAGAAACATGGTGGTATACTGGTAACCTCAAATAAAAGGGGAAGAAGGAAAGCAATTTAACATACTCAAGATAGGATCAACATACATAAGGAAATCATATTACAAATTCAACTTCAAGAAGCAAAGACGGAGATCAACCTTACAAGTACAAACCTAAGATGGAAATTAAGCCACAAGAACTAAGAGTTTCCATTCAAAATCATGCTAATAGAATAGAATCAGGAACCCACAATCCGCTCAGAAGACCACTCAGTAGTGCCTCAATAATATAGGACTCACTAGCCCCCTCAATATTCAAGCCCAAACTCGGAGCCTCAACATGCTAAAAACTTACCAATCCACAAGAACCAAGGACCACAACTAGGTCTATGAGATAACAAGAGTAATATAATCTACCTACAGTCCCCATGGCCGCCCATACAACCGAGGAACGCAATCAAGTGAAAAAAAACCTCTGGCCTCCCATACTACCGGAGCATACACTGAACATATAGCAAACAAGGGTGGAATCCAAGTGAAATATACATGATGATATGATATGATGAATCTAGAACCAAGTGTGATCACAGTGTTGTATGTTACCCCCTTCGGTAACCTAAAGGTCCAATAAAAGGGGGATCCATGGAAGGAATTTTCTCGAGTACCTCTACTCCGTCATCCACCCCTCTGTCCGATTAGTGTCATCCCATTGCACTTGGTTAAAAATGGTAAGATTCATAGAGGTCTACTTGTAGACCACATACTAACACGAAACTCAAATATCTTAACAATTAGGTTCTCGTAGTACGTGTTCGGATTTGATTCGAGTCTAAATCAGTAGTAGTAATCTCATAAACCCCATCAAAGGGTGCCCAAAGTGTATTCGGGTCTAAATCAGTAATCATGTCTCAATAACCCTCATCGAGGGTGCCCGGAATGTATTTGGGTCTAAAACATTAATCAAGTATCAAAATCACTAAACACGGTGCCCGGCTCATATTCGGGTCTAAATCCGTAGGAAATAATGTCTAGCACTACGGTCCAACCGAGCCTAGTATCAGAATGAAGACAGTAATCAAATCATTGTAATCTCCCTTCCACTTTGAGAGGTTTTGTAAAAGTCAATTTAAAAGTCCTTTCCAAGTCATATACCAAAAACGGGACCTCGGGGCCATGCAAAGTTTAAGAAATCAATTATAGTAGGCCCGAAGCCAAATCAGCAGTAAAACATGCAGGGAAAACCTTTCCATGTATGATATGCTCACAAAAAATAGAGTAGCCCAAAATGGCTCACAAACGTTTCCTATCGGCCCTGCACAGGCTCAACAGCTCTACAACAGTCATAACCAGCCTAGAAGGATATCTCTATATTCGAGACTCATGGTCATTCCCAAATAACCCACCATCTATGTTCCAGAGTCAATACAAGGCCACACAGGACCACAAGGGTAATATATAGTACAGATACGAATACTACAATCAATGTATGAAATAATTGGACAGAAAAGACGGGCACGGTCTGGGGTACCAACCTAAAACAGCACACCCAAGGATACTAATTAATGCAGTTATAGCCTATATACGCAGAGTCTAGGTAGGGAAAGTCATAACCTACCTATCGTCCGACGAATAGCTACGGGGATGGCGTCGTCCAGGCTCAAACTGCTCTGGGAATCTCCAATTGCAAAACCACTATCAACACAATAATCTATACGTCAAAACAATACTAACTGTACCCATAATGCCATAAACATAACTGGGTCAAAATTCGGGTCACAAACGGGCACATGGGCCCTGCAACCCAAAATTGGAAATGAAAAACACACATGTGTTCCTTACCATCCCGGGAGAACATGCTCAATATTTGAGCGGAAATGAACAACAATTGGGGCTCAAAACAACCCTCTCAAGCTAAGAAATAAAAGAGGAATTTTCAAGAAATAAATCTGAAAATTGGGCAAGGAAGCTTACCACAATGCGAGAAGTTACGCCAAGGAGGTAGATTGAGTGAGTCCACGATCATGCAAATCATAAACGAGCAGATTCTACAAGAATCCAAGCATTAAAAGATAAACAACAATGGAGGATTTATAGAAACCAATAAAAGAAAGGGTCGGGGAAGGAGACTTACCAATTGACGAGGAACCACGGATTATCGAAGAACAATGATTTCCCGAAGCTAGGAAATGATTTGGAGCAGTTTAGGGAGTGTTTTAGGTGCCTAAGAGGTGTGGGAGTTGAGAAATAAAGGCTAGAAAATAAAGGGCTCAGCTTAAATAGCTGCTGGAAAAATACCCTTCACGAACGCGAAGAACAAAAATGGGGCGGCTAGAAAATAGCCTGCGGGAAAGCGAAGAACAAAAATGGGGTGGCTGGAAAATGGCCTTCACAAATGCGGCCGTGAACGCGAAGAAATAAAAATAGGGTGGCTGGAAATTACTCTTCGTGAACGCGGCCACCCCCTCCACGAATGCGATGAACAAAAGGGCCCATGCAGTTTTTTTAGACTTTGGGTCCCCGGGAATGCATTCGGGGTCTCGTGAACACAAACGACCTGAGCTATTCGACTAGAAATGGCGTTCCAGATCCAATGGAATCGATGAAAATCCCATCGGAGGTCTATTTAAAGAAAAATGGGCCCCACACCCAAAATCAAACTTTAGCCAACTATTTCCAAAATGGAACCCAATGGCCAAAAACAAGTCCGGAAGCCTCGGGACCTGAACTAATAGCCCCTCTAGCCTAAACTTGACATTCTGGAGCTAACAACGCTGACAATTGTTTTATCCGAGGTGGTCTTCTCTAAATATTGACAAAAGTTACCCTGCTGCATCAAGACACAACCCAAGCCAATCGTGGACATATCACAATAAACCACATAACTATCTGAACCCTCTGGTAGAGTCAAGACAGGAGTTGTAGTCAACCTGGTCTTCAGTTCTAAGAAACTTTTCTCACACTAATCTGACCACTGGAACTTGACCTTATTCTGAGTCAACTTGGTCAATGGGGCAACTATGGATGAAAATCCTTCAACAAACCTCCTGTAGTAACCGTCTAAACCCAAAAAACTTTTGATATCTGTCAGAGGGGTTGGTCTGGGCCAGTGCTTTACTGCATCAATTTTTTGAGAATCCACTCAGATCCCTTTGCTGGATACCACATGACCAAGGAAAGCAACTGATTTCAACCAGAACTCACACTTACTAAACTTGGTGAATAACTAGCATTCCTTGAGAGTTTGTAGAATGACCCTCAGATGATTCGCATGCTCTTCTTCATTCTGAGAATAAATGAGGATATCATCAATGAAGACAATAACGAACAAGTCCAAATACTGCTTGAACACGCTATTTATTAAGTCCATGAAAATTACAGGAGCATTGGTTAGTTCAAAAGACATAACTACAAATTCATAGTGACCATACCAAGTCCTAAAGGCTGTCTTTGGGATGTCACTACCTCTGACTCTGAGCTGATGATAGCTGAATTTGAGGTTTATCTTAGAAAAGCAACTAGCGCCCTGAAGCTGGTCGAACAAGTCATCAATCCGGGGATGCGATATTTATTCTTGATTGTGACCTTATTCAACTAATGGTAGTCAATGCACATCCTGAGAGAACCGTCTTTCTTATGAACGAACAACACTGGAGCGCCCCATGGAGAGATGTTGGGTCTGATGAAGCCCTTATCTAGAAGGTCTTTCAGCTGTTCTTTCAATTCCTTAAGCTCAGATGGAGCCATTCTAAGGAGGAATCGAAATAGGCTGGGTATCTGGAAGGAGATCTATTTCGAAGTCGATTTTCCTTCCTGGAAGAACTCCGAAAAGATCTTCTGGGAACACTTCTAAAAATTCACTTACTACTGGAACTGACTCAAGAGTTGGGGTTTTGGAGTTTGAATCCTTAACCCAATCAAGATGATAGATATACCCCTTGGAAATTATTTTTCTGGCCTTAAGGTAGGAGCTGAAATGACCTACAGGCACTGAGTTATTACCCTTCCATTCTATGACTGGATCATTTGGAAACTGAAACCGAACGATCTTAGTTCTACAATTGACTGAGGCATAACAGGAATGTAACTAATCCATGTCTAGAATGATATCAAAATCTACCATTCTAACTCTACAAGATCTGCTGAGGTGACTTTCTGGTAAACTGTGACAAGGCAATATATGTATACCTATCTAGCTATAACTGGGTCACCAACTGGAGTAGAGACTGAGAAGGGTTCTGGGAGGATTTCTGGACTGACACTGAAGTTTACTACAATATATGGAGTTATAAAGGAAAGTGTAGCCCTTGGATCTAACAATGCATAGACATCAGTATTAAAGACTCGCAATATACCCATAAAAATATTAGGAGAATCCTCCTGGTCCTGTCGAGCCTGAAGAGCATATAACCTGTTCTGGTGCTGACCACCACCTGTTCTAGATGAGGCACCCTGATAAGTGGGGCAACCTGCTGGAGCTACTGTAGAACCAGTCTGAGTCGGTAGGCGAACATCCTTACCCTTTTAAGAAGCTGTTGGACAATCCCTCATCATGTGGCCTGGCTTACCACACCCAAAGCAATTTCCACTACCTGCCATGAACTCACCTTGGTGGTTTCTACCACACTTCTTACACACTAGATTTGTGCGCCCACTAGTAACCATACCTTGGGACTTAGAGCCAGATGCTTTATCCTGTCGATCCTTCTTAAACTTAGGCACTAGGGCACTAGCAGAAGATGGAGTTGGAGCTGAATTCTTTTGACGAAACTGAGAGCGGTTTTCACCCTCTAACCCCTGCTGAGAGTAGCTAAAGTCACATATCCTAGCCCTCTTAGTATCTCCTCCCCTTTTCTTAATCTTCTCCTCTTCAATCTGTTGGGTATAAGTAACCAACCTGGAGAAGTCCATCTCCTTAATCAGCATGGCAGTCTTGCACTCCTTGACTACATCATCCGACACACCAGATACAAACTTGCTCATATGAGCTCTAGAGTCAGCTACTATCGCTGGAGCATACTTTGATAGCTGAGTGAACTTGAGAGCGTAGTCCTTCATGCTCATGTCATTCTATTTCAGATTTATGAATTCCTGAACGTTGGCTTCCTTGAGCTCTAGTGGGAAGAACTAGTTCAGAAAAACTATTTTAAAAATATTCTAAGTCACTGGTCCTGCATTGGCACACAGGGTTCCTTCCATTGTTGGTACCAAGTGTAGGCCACTCCCTTCAACTGATAGGCAGCCAAATCTTTACCCTCGATTGGAGTGACACCAATAATGTCTGTCTATCATCTAAGAACTCTTGGGGATCCTCTTCTGACTTGGACCCATGAAACTCTAGAGGGTTCATCCGTGTGAAATTTCAAATTCTGGCTACAGCAATATTGATCTGAGGAAGAGCTGGTGCCGCAGCATGCTGATTGACCTGGGCGGTCATGGCTTGAGCAAGAACTTTGAAAGCAGCTGTGAATTTGGCATGTGTGACTTTGTCATTCAATGGATCTGTTGGCTGATTCCTAGCATTAGCTCTTCTAGGAGGCATTTTTCTTAAATGCAAAAAGCATGAGTTAGAAGGAGATTAAATAGAGTTTACACCCTATAGCATGAGCTGGAAAAAGAAGGAAGGGAAGTTGTTTCTAATGACATCTCGTAGCCCCTCCCCCATAAGTGGGGGCGCTTCACACCTATAAGGAAGGCTCTACTTGACGCAGCTTTAAGACACCCTAGGAGACTTGAACCTGATGCTCTGATATCAAGTTTGTCACACCTCAAGGCTACCCCCTGGACGCGACACGGTGGTTAGTGTCACAATTGACCCCAAGCTAACCCATAGCATGGCATATCTATACAAGTTCAATTTTTAAAACATGCACTGTGTGGAAGATAAAAATAATTTAATAACTAAAATGAGAAGAACCCAAATATCTGAATATATGAAATATATAAATAGTATAGTGATGACTGAAAATAACACTAACAACTGCTGAAATCTAGTCTATGTCTGAAAGCCTCTAATTGATATGAGTTACTGGGACATGCCCCCAACTAACTCTAACAGGACTGAAATTGAAAAGTAAATACTGAAGGTAAAGCATGCCTATTATCCTCAAACTATGAGGACTCACCACTGAGCTGCTGAGTACAGGCTGGAAGTCAACTAAGTGTGGTCTGGATGCTGAGTGTCTGAACCTACATCATGAAGTGATGTAGCATAAAAGTATGTGTCAGTATTTAGAATGTACTGAGCATGCAGGATATGTGCTAAGCTGGACAATATAGGATTGAACATAAAAATAGGTACACTAAATTATAACTGAAAGCTGAACTGAATACAATGACCAAGTACAAATCATAAATATAACATGCTGGACTAAATACTGACATAAATACTGAGTAGAAGGTCAATGCAATATGAAATCTAACTGTGGGAGATACTATTAACCGACATACTCCAAGTTGAGCTAACTATGGGGCCAACCTGTAACCCTAGATAGAAGAGTGTTCACACCTTTCCAAGGGTACAAACAAGTCTGACGTGGATCTACTACTGATGTCCACATGGAACAAGGATGTGCAGCCTTGTTTAACAGCTGACTCCTTTAATACCTATGGTGGCGCCATAGTTCTGGGACTTGGGGACTACTACTAAAAGTCTTAGCCTAAATTGACAGCTAATCCTTTATCCCCTCGTCCACCCGGTACTAAGTCTACTTCCAACTGAATATAAACAACAATGCACTGAAATAGTGGATAGCTCAAAGTACTGATAATTAACTGAGAATGCAACATACTTATACTGAAATATATGACATTTGATTTCTAGAGTATGATTATCTGACTGATCTGCATAGCAAGCATAATTCATGAAGTACTGAAAATTATCACAATCTAAGGTTCTGAATTCTATACATGAACTGTAGTAATCCTCTAAGAAACATGAACTAAGCATCATATATAAATTATAGCATCTGAATATCAAAGAAAAACTCTAAGGTTTATGAACCCTAGGTCTAATCAATCATGGAGAAACCTGAAGGACTGGCTGAATTCTAGGACCTAAAGGGTGAAAGGAACCCACTAGTGAAATCCCATATACCTGGTGAAGAAAACTATGGAGAAATCCTTTGGATTTTGGGGATGAACTTGAAAAGACCTCTGCCTGTTCTTCAGAGAAAATAGTCGCCTCTTGCTCTTCTTTTCTTTCTAAGTCCGATGAATTTAGGAGAATCGATGTTTTAGGTAGTTTTGGCTAATTAATCAGGCTTAGAATAACCAAAACAACATAGCATAGGCCATAAAAGAGGTAGGAAAAGTCCAAAACACCCCTGGGAAAATAAAAGAATTCTGCTGGAAAAATCACAACTTAGGTTCTACGGATGGGTTCCATGACTCGTGGAAACTTCCACGGCTCATGGAACCCTATCGTGGTTCCTGGGTCTTTTGTCTAGCTGTGGGTCTGAGTTCCACGACTTGGGTTCACGACGACCCATGGAACCTTCCACGGTCCATAAAACCCAATTGTGGTTCTTAGAGGAATGGCTGGTCTAAGGTCTGGTTCCACGACTTGGGTTCACGACCAGTGGATACTTTCACGGTCTGTAGAACCAAATTGTGGTTCTCAAAGAAATTGTCAGTTCCCTGAGTTGATTCCATGACTCGTGGAAACTTCCATGGGTGGTGGGTTCAACTCGTGATTTTTGCTGACAGTTGGAAAAAAATATTTTTCTTCTGAGCTAAGTCTTGGCTAGAAGTTCTGGAGTGTTACAAGGACCTTTGGTTCAAGTCCCGAGGCTTCCAGGATCATTTTAGGCTATTGAGTTCCCTTTTGGTAAAAGTTGGTTTTGGTCGTGGGGGCTCACTTTTTATCAAAATAATCTCTGTCGAGAATTTTGTCAATTTTGTTGAGTTTGGCATGCTCTTTTTGGTAGGGTACCATTTTTGGTTTGTGTTCACGGGATTCTGAATGAATCTCGAGGGTGTGATCAAAGAGTATTGAGGATTGTTGTTATAGCTGGTGCTGCTGGTTCTGGTGTGGCACACCTACACATCTAGGGGTCACACTTACATAGCCACCCCTGCGGTCACCAGCTGTACCTGCAGCCATGGGTAACGTCGGCAGGGGGGCTCCCCTGTACTCTTTTTTTTTCCCTGCGGTGCTGCCCTTATGGAATGTTCACCGCACCTGCGGGGCTGAGGTTTTTCATTGACCTCTACCCCAGTGGTGGTCTGGGTGCAGTGGTGATGTTGCACCTGCATCATTTTTTATCGCAGGTGCATCGATCATTGACAGTTTTAAATGAGTTTCTCGTTCATTTTATTCCATTCCAATAACTCTTTCTACATTGTTGAGCTTAGGTGAAGAGAAGAGTACACTTTTTTCTACCAAATGCTTTAGCTTTGAGGTAATTTTTTTACCCTCTTTATTCTATTGCTTATTCTAACATTATTTTTTGCGTTTCTTTTCGTAAATTTTGATCCTAATTGCATGGTGATCCTTGTAATCAAAGTGTCATATTTCAGACCATTTGAGGTATGAATTCTCGCTCACTTTTGCCCAGAGTTGGGGCATGTAATCATCTTGTTGGGAGCATAATTGTGAAGTTAGTTTTATGTTCTGTCACGCATGCCTCGAGGATCATTTTTCAACCCAATTTCTAGCCCAAAATTCTGTATAATAATATGGGTGTCATTATTCTCGTCTTGACACCTAATTTATATTCTTGATAGTGTGGCAGCATTTTAAGGTAATTTAGAAGGGGAAGACACATGAGTGACAGTTCGTGCTTGCAGTTCGGCCCTGAGGTAGGTTACAGTTTATTTATCTTAGACCTGGCTTAGTTAGATTCTATATGTTATGAGTTACATGAATATTAGGGTAGGTTCTAAGTTAAAGATTAGGCTTAAATCCTATTCTCTACTCATTTTGGCCATTCTCGGGACTGTAGAATAGTACTATTATATTTACCCTTAGCTTAGGAGCTTGTAGAATTATTGTGGCTAGCCTAGAATCCTTATAATAACTTTAGGAGGTTTTAGAGGTAGAGTAGGTGTTTTGTTTTATTTTCATATTATAGTTTCGCTTTTCCATCGTTATTTACCATCAAATCATGTAATTATTGTCCTGAGGCCATATCTTTGGACTGGACAAAGCTCCAGGTGAGTACCTTTTTTGAGGCGCTTGGCCATACCTTCAACATTTATATTTCTGCCTTTCTTGAGTACCATACTACTTATCTTTATTTCTGCATTCGTGAACTTGGGATATAAATGGATTTTCTAAGAAACAATGACCGGTGTTTGAGTTAAAAAGGATGGTTTACATATTTCAAGGGTTTTAAGAAGGATTTTCACTATCTTACTACTAACTTTGAGTTTGAGAACTAAACACCCCCCTTTTTAGTGATTTGTGCTTCGTGGAGGACATCTTTTACTTACGCATGTCAAATGTAAGATTCCGAACTCGTGTTTATTTATTGCATATCTAATGTAAGATTTTGGACTCATGTTTACTTACTGCATGTCCGACATAAGATTTCAGACTCATGTTTACTTATCGCACGTCCGATGTAAGATTCTGGACTCATGTTGCATTGGCCACATTCTGCATCATATCATCTCCTAATGCATTGTATTTGCTTATGTGTACTTGGAGTGCCTTTGCCTTATTATCATTTTTATCTTCACCGTCAATTTAGATAGTTCTGTTTTCTATTGATAACTACATTTAGGTGGATCCCTATTGCTAGTTTACTTTCTTGCATCTCATAATATATATGTAATGACCTTTTAGGTAATTTCATTGGTTTTCATGATTTTTATGCATTTTTAGCTTTCCCACAGTAGCTACAGGTCATTTATGACTTGCCAAAACTGATGGTTCAGTTCTCACGCCATTTGTTTGTGTTCTAAGCTCATTTCCCTATTTTACAACTCTTAAGGCTGGTAGAGCTGACTTCGGTTAATATTCGAAAAAGATAGCCTCAGATAAAAATTTCGTCAGTGTTATTAGCACCGAAATTTTGACTTTGGGCTAGAGGGATCTTTAGTTTGGGTCCTGAGGCTTTCAGACTCATTTTGGGCTATTGGGTTCCATTTTGGTGAAAGTTAGTTTTTGGCTTGGGGCCCACTTTTTGTTAAAATCTTTGTTGGGAATTTTATCATTTTTATTGAGTGCAGAATGCCATTTTTGATAGGGTAGCATGTCTGGTTTGTGTTCATAGGGTTTTGAATGAATCCCGAGGGTGCGGTTGGAGTTTTTGTATGTATGTTATTGTAGCTGGTGCTGCTTATATCTGGTGTGGCGCGCCTGCGTGCCTGGAGGCGCACCTGTGATGCTGCCCCTATGGTCACCAGCTGCACCTACGACCCTAGGTGACATTAGCACGGGGTGCCCCTACGCTTATTTGTCTGCGCTTGTGGTGTCGCACCTGCGGCATTTTCACTGCACCTGCAGGGGTTGGGGATTTGGCTGACCACCACCCCTGTGATGTTTTAGGCATCACGGCGATGTTGTACCTGTGTCACTTTGACCGCAGGTGTGCTGATCGCTGGTAGTTTAAATTTAGTTCCTTCTTTATTTCATCTCATTTTCTAACAAACTTTTCTCCATTTAAGAGCTTGGCTAAGAGAGAGAAATTTCCCATTATTATTGATTCCATGCCTTCTCGATGTAATTCTCATCCCCTCATCATTCTAGTATTGATTCTACCTTCTTTTTTGCATTTCCCTTTTGTTAATTTCTCTAATTGCATGGTGATCCTCTGAGTTTAGAGTGGACTTTGGGGATATTTTGGGTCCTGAAATGAGTCCCATTTATGGTCAAACTTTGGGCATGGATTTATAAACCCGCTGCAAACATAATTGTGAAATTTATTTTACGTTTTGTTGCGCGGGCCTTGAGGGTCATTTTCTGACCCGATTTTCCATATAGCAATATGGGTGTCATTCTTCTTGTCTTGACACCTGGATTATATTCTTGATAGCGTGACAACATTCTGAGGCTGTTCGGAAGGGAAAAGCACATGAGTGACAGTTTGTGCTTGCAGTTTGGCCCCGAAGCAGGTTACGACTTACTTCTTCTAGACTTGGCTTAAATATGTTATGAGTTGCATGGACGTTAGGCTAGGTTTAGGTTAGAATTAGGCTTAAATCATATTTCTGCTTATCTTGTCCATTTTTGAGACTGTAGAGTAGTATATCCTTGTTTATCCTTAGTATAGGAGCTTATAGAATTTATGTGGCTAGCGTAGAATCCTTACTGTAACCTTAGGAGGTTTTAGAGGTAGAGTAGATGCCTTGTTTTATTTTTGTATTATAGGTCCGTTCTTTTCTATCATTATTTACCATTAAATTTGTACTATGGGCCCGAGGCCATAGCTTGGACTGGACAGAGTTCCAGGTGAGTACCTAATTTGGGGGTGCTTTGGCCCAACCTTTGGTGTTATATCTCTTACTTTGTTTGGGTTTTATACCGCTTACTCTCGTTTCTGCATTCTTAAACTTGGCATATTAATGGTTTTTCTAAGAAAGAATGGATGGTTTTGGGTTAAAAGGGATGGTTTTTCATTATTATTTCATATTTCAAGGGTTTTAAGAAAGAGTTGCACTACCTTACCACCGATTTTGGATTTAGGAACTAAATGCCTCTCTTTTTACTGATTTTAAGTTACATGGAGGACTTTTTACGTATTTCATATCCGATGCTGGAATTCTGGACTCACATTTACTTGTTGCATATCCAATGCTGGGATTCCGGATTCATATTTACTTATTATTCGTGCGATGCTGGGATTCTGAAATCTTGTTGCATTGGCCATATTCTTCATCATATCATCTCTCAATGCATCGCATTTGCTTATGTGTACTTAGGATTCCTTTGCCTTGTTATCATTATTATCTTCACCATTTGTTGGGTTATGACTCTGTTAGTAGATAACTAAATTTAGGTAGATCCCTGTAGTTAGTTTACTTTCATGTAGCTTATAATATATATTATCTTTCTGAGCTCGGTCGGCCTATGATGCCTACAGGGTACCTATTATTTTAGAACTCATACTACACTCTATATCTTTTTCTGATGCAATACCTAGTACGAGCCACCCTCGCTGATGCTCATATAATTCGTGGCCAACTACTAGTCGGGTCATAGTGAGATCCCGACATTATGGATACTTTTACTGCTTTCCAGATACCTTTCTATCTATATTTTGTATTTTGGATAAACAGTACCTGTTGTATAGCTACTTCATACCTTAGATGCTCTTGTACCGGTGACACCAGGTCTAGGGTTGGTTCTTGTGTATATATTGTCTTCTCGGTTACTTTAGGGTTATTTTTGTATATTTATTACAATTGGTATTTATCTATGTTGTTTGCCCCTATTTCCTTATATTTTCTCTTCTATTTTCCTTATTTAAATTGTATTATTTTCTTTCGTGTCTTTGAGTTGGCTTGCCTACTGGTGGGTTATGTAGGCGCCATCGCAATCCAATTTTGGGTCATGACAGAGTGGTATCAGAGCTCTAGGTTCACCGGTCTTGCCAGTACAAGAGCAACGTGTCTAGTAGAGTCTCATGGATTGGTACGATATCGTCCGTATCCTATCTGTGAGAGGCTATAGGGTATTCCTAGAAAAGATTCCATCTTGTTTGATTCTTTATCGTGCGTCCACGACCTTATCAACTTTTGAGTATATTTTGTTTCACTCTTTCTCAGAGCTTCGGATGAGATCAGCGGTAGGTGAGGGCGAGACCCCTGCACCTACAGTTAGAGCCCCAGCTAGGGGACGGTGTAGAGGTTGACCCAGAGGTCAAGGTAGGTGATGGGCTGTGGTGCCAGCTCGGGCACAGACTAGGTTACCATCGCTAGAGCCTGATATTGGAGTTGAAGTGGTACAAAATAAGTCAAAAGGTGTTGGGACAGCCCAATATCTGGTAGATTTTGTGGCTACTCCAGTACTATAGGAATTTTTGGTTTGCTTACTTGTGTTTCTTAAGGGTATGTCACAGCCAGCAGCTTCGCCCGGTACTCCGATTGGTTCTCAAGTCAGATATGAGTCTCAGAATTCAGCCCAAACAGCGGCACAGAGTTCAGGAGCGCAACCTGCTACTATAGCTCCCTAATTAGAGGTGTTGCCAGTCCCTACCATCATTTTTCCTATTCCAACTGGGCATGTCATGTCTTCTGAGGAGAAGAAGATGCTTGGTAGATTTCTATGGTTGGGTCCTCCGAGGTTTTTGGTGCTCCTAGGGAGGATACACATAAGTTTTTGACTAGTTACTAGAAAAGGTTACATAATCTTGGGTTAGTTGAGTCACACAGAGCATATTACACCGCATTTCAGCTGGATGGCCCAGCAAAGCAGTGGTGGAGGTCGTATATAGCTTGCAGGCTAACCAAGTAACCTCCACTTACTTGGGCAATATCCTCTGCAGCTTTCTTGGAGAAGTATGTATCGCGCAATTTGAGGGAGCAGTTGATGGATCAGTTCACCAGGTTAGAGCAGGGATCCATGTCTATTTCAGAGTATGAGGTCCATTTCCATGAGTTAGCTAGGCATACCACCATGATTCTGCCCATCGAGCATGAGAGGGTACATTGCTTTGTTAATGGTTTGACTTTAAAGCTCCGTTTGGCTACAGAGGGTATGGTAGCATCAGGCCAGTCCTTCCTGGAGGTGGTTGACCATGCCTTCTCTATCAAAGGCATACTTTGTAAGGCCCAAAGGGGCAACGATAAGAGGCCCCACCATCAGGGCAGTTACAGTGGCTCACAGATACGTGGTAGAGGCTACTTTGGTAGGGGTCAACATCAGCAATGTTTCTAGTCGAGCCAGCTTATTCAGGTAGCATTACAAATTGCTGAGGGTCAGAGTAGTCAGGGTTTGATTCAGTCTCCATGTGGTGCACATTTTAGGTATTTGGGACGTGGCGACCAGTTTGGTTCAGCAAGTTCTTTTGTTCAGACTTTGGGGGGTAGTGACAGCTTATTCAGGTGGCATTACAGATTGCTGAGGGTCAGAGTAGTCAGGGTTTGATTCAGTCTCCACGTGGTTCACATTTCAGGTATTTGGGTTGTGGCGACCAGTTTAGTTCAGCAGGTTCTTTTGTTCAGACTTCGAGGGGTAGTGCGTGTGTAACAACCCAACTACCAGGCCATGCGGGTACCTACTCTAAGCACCTAGATAGGAGAACCCTTACCATCCGATCCAACTGGTAGATGCAGAAATTAAGAGTTAAACATGATAAAGTAACCCTTTTCTATTGAAAAAGAAAACATTGCAAATTGAAATACAGTAAAACTCTTTTCAATTTGGAGACAACCCTTCCCAGAAATTAGTCTAAACAAGTACAAGAGCCACTACAGGAGAAGTACAAGTTAATAAAAGAAGACACAGCTTCCACCATGGAATCGAAGAGTAGAAGCTGTTGGAGATCGCCATTATCATAAACAGGTGAAACATCACTGATCCTGCAACCAGACTATACCCCAAAAGTTTATAGCAAGAGTAGTATCAGTACAAATACCACGTACTGGTAGGCATCATCGGTCCACCTGAATCCACTACATACCATCATAATAGAAATCAAGAGAAAATATGCAACAAATTACAATTATATCCATTTTCCTTCAACATCCACTCTTACTTTAGGACTATTACCGCTACAACCTGTATGTTCTGTCCTAAGCCTTCCTACCCTATTCCACTTCTAACTCTGCAGTTGGGAGACTCTGTACTATTCCTTCTTGGTCTAATGTAACACCTAGGGCTTTCCCACAATAACATTAACACTAGGACCTCTCAGGTCACACTTAACTCTAAGACTTCCCAAGTCACCCCTTACACTAGACTTCCCAAGTCACTTTTAGCACTAGATATCCCAAGTCACACTCCACACTAAGACTTCCCAAGTCACACATTGTACCAACCACTATAAGAACCTCAGTGATTCAAGTCTCAACAATCAGGTTTACTATCCAACCTCAGTGTATTTGTCCCTTGTGATTATCTTTGTACATAATGTGTTTTTGGGACTTTCGTTCTTGTAAGGGCATGTGAATTAGAATAGTTGGTGACATTGATAAACTCCAAAAAATGAATCAAATGAGCATGACTTGCTAAGCTAGTGGTTTGAGTCACATCTTGAGGATTGGTTGTCGTCACTTGCTTGTTCTTATTTTTCCATGGCATAATTGAATTGTGTTTTGAATTGAAGGGAATGGTTAGAGTAAGTAGCATGCGATTGACTAATCGTTAGTACCAACCGAAGTCATGCTTGGTGCTTTAAATGGGTTTTCCTTGGCTTGTGGTATTGTCATTTGCACTTGTATTGTTGCCTCTTGAGTTAGAATTTTTAAGTTGCTTGAGGACAAGCAATAATTCAAGTTTGGGGGTTTGATAAGTTGGTATTCTACCTACTTATTTAGCTTCTAGTCTTATGCTTTTGCTAGTATAAAGTGGATAAATAGTGCAATTTGACACGAATTACTTCTATTTTGTAGATTTCTGTGTTTTAGAAGTGTTCGAGAAGAATTCAAGTGAAAACAAGTCAAATGGGAGCTAAAAGGAGCTGCTGATCACTGACATCAAGTTACTCATCATGACCGCGAGAGTGAATAACGCAACCGCGATGCACAAGGAGCAAGCTAAAACTACACGATCGTCAAGTGAAGCCACGCGACCATGTGAAGGAAGAAGTCAGAACTATGCGATTGCGAGGTTGAGACCATGCGACTGCGTGGAGAAAAAATACAGAACCACATGATCGCGAAGCATGATCATGCAACCATGATGAAGGCGTCGTCAGCTGCGGGGCATAAATGGAAATTTCCCCTTTTGGAAACCCCAATTCACATAAAACACCTCCAAGCCCCCTTGAAACAACATCTTTGGCTATTCTCACATATTTTGGCAATCTTGGAGAGCAAGTTCATCAACCAACACCATAGGAGTGAAGATTTGGATTTTTTGCATTGTAAAATCTTAAGTTCCATTCTTCAAACTCTTGTTCTTAATTGCTATTTTATTGGTGTATTGTTGACTTGAGATTTTTGGGTCTATTGAATCCTCCATGCTTGAAATTATAGTCAATGGTTGCAAACATTTACTTAGCTTGCTAATTTTGGTTTTTGCTCGAGAGAGTATTTCTTGAATTTGGGAAGATTCATTAGTGGGGATTGTGGATTTCTATTCTAGACCAAGGTTAGAGATAGTTTGGTTTCCGGAAACTCCATCTAAGAGTTGGGGTTAGAGATAACCTAACTCACCCAAGTTATTTGGTTGGTTTATTGCTTACTCGTGGTTGTTCGAGAGAACACACGAGATATATGATCGATTGGTCGAAAGACGGTTAGGCATATCTTTAACCAAGACTACCTATGTGTCAACTGGGTGCATGTCTTGTGAGTTGAACTCCCATTCCCAATTCTCCCTTGATTATCGTTGCTTGGCAAAAGCAAAGTGAAATCCATTGATCAATCTATCTTTTAGTTATTTTTTTAATCTTTAGTTTTAGGCTAAAACCCCCCCTTTTAGATATCTTTTCCCTTTTTGTTGATTGAACTTCAATAAGTTGCTTGGACTCTCTATTAGCTCGATTGTGACTATATTGTTCCCTTGGGTACGACCCCGACACTCATTGGGAATTATAAATTTTGTTTTGTTGCACGATCATCGTGGCCTCCAACTTTGGAGAGCACGATTTAAGCATTCATCATAGTACCCGAGCCAACCATTATGAACCTGTACCAGGTGTGGTAACCAAGCCAACCCTTAAGTATCCCATATTAGGTGTAGTACCCGAGCCAACCGAATGTCATAAAAAATTCAACAAGTCAATAATTAAGTAAACAGAACACACTTGTAAGACTAACAAGGAATAACGAAGTTCCTTCCACATAATTGACACCCAAATACTTGGAAATTCATATCTTCATTCCCTAAACATGCAAAGCACCCATAATACTATGTTAAAGTTACATGCACACACATTGCATTTGGAAAGCAATAACCATCACCTACCCGACAACATGGCTCATAACCTCAATCTTGACAGCCCGTCCGAAGACTAACTCCCGGGTTACCCTCTAGACACATATAGTCACAACAATACATCTAGAACGCTCCTTTAAAAACAAATTCAATTTAGGGAAAACATCCCCTAACATTGAAGTTCAACCCTTCTTGTTTATTCCATTCCCCTTAACTGAGGTCATCCCAAAAACCCGCTATAACCAACTAATTTAATTCACAATATTTCCAGTTCCCCGAACCTACCCAACAATCTAGTTTTCCTGGATTCTAACATCATATATCAATTAACAAATATAAATAGCTCGAAAAGAAATACTTTGCCCTAACCCCCGCATTCCCATACAAAAAAATCCAGCCAGACAATACAATATTCCTCCAGACTCCATGCCCAAAGGCCTAAACATGAATCCTCTTATCATTCTATAACAAAAATATGAAATAAATACAGGTCTAAGTCTACTCAATGAAAAACCTAGCCTACCTGGATACCAAGCATCTGCTGCAGAGGTCTGAACGAGAAGAATCTGACTCGGTGAAGGTAATTCTTGATGGAGGACAAGCCCAAAATCCATGGTTTCACACCACTTTAGCTGGAATATCCCCTCTGCATGGTTCCAAGGCTTAGGAGCAGCCTAGGAGGGTTTTTGGAGCAACCCTTGCCTCTTTGAAATTGAAAAGGAGAGAATGAAATTATAAAACCCATTTTTGGGTTTTTTGGTCCCATCATCCTGCTATAGTAGTCTAGTTCAGCTATAGTGGCACCGCCATAGCAGTAGCCGCCTGCTATAGCGAGGTTGATCACTTTGACTTCCGCTATAGCGAGAATTTCTCCACTATAGAGGTCATCAACCTAGCACAGTGTCAACTGCTATAATGGTTGACACAAACAAAACCTCAAGAAATCCCCTGAAATTGCCCATTTTACAACACACTTCAAATCTTGACATTCCAAACCAACCCTTTCACGTCAACTTCGATATCGAGAGTTCTACTCACTCGAATTCCGTTTTGAAAATTCCTACGGACTCTCTAACCCCTTAGCTAATGGAAAAATTATCTCAACCTTAGATATTTTATCTAATCCTTCCTCGAATTTCCCTAAACTTTACCTTGCTTAGAATTCATCTGAGACTAGCCTAGCCCAAAATTTCCAGCTCCCCAACCTGAAAGTTTTTCTAACCCGTTCTTCATATGAATAGCTCAGCCATAATGAGGTGACTTTTAATAACAATTGAACAGGTCATTACAGGGTGCTTTGAGTATG
Organism: Jaltomata sinuosa; assembly: GCA_003996215.1. Taxonomy (NCBI): domain Eukaryota; kingdom Viridiplantae; phylum Streptophyta; class Magnoliopsida; order Solanales; family Solanaceae; genus Jaltomata; species Jaltomata sinuosa. The sequence continues at coordinate 78,859 of QJPP01000038.1, forward strand.
GTGAGCTGGGGCACTTCGTTAGAGATTATCCAAGGGTCAAGCATGGCGGCCAATAGGGTCAGATGGTTCAGGCCCTTGATAAATACTCAAATGTACTCTCCAAGATGGAGGTATCAACAATCGTCAAGCAAAACACCTTTATCAGTTTTCCAACGGATGTCGGGGTCGTACCCACAGAGACTTGTAGATAGCACAATGATGATTGTATTGAAATGACTTCACTAAGAGAGTAAGTGTTTGAAAACATGAAAGTAACGGATAGGGAGGGATTGGGATTCTTTCACAATAATCTTAATTTAAGCAAGACAGTAAAGTAAAATGGGAATACAAATGAAAGTAGATGACTAGGGATGTGCGTCCAATGGGGCTCTAGTGTGGGATAGGGTGATCGCCTATTCACGCAAATTCTCGCTCATTGACATAGGTAGCCTTGGTTTTAGGTATGGTTGTTCATCTCTAATCAACAACCATATATCCAACAGTCTCGGTTAAAGCACTATCGGTTAAACAATAAACAACCAAGCTAAAGCTTAGGGAGGTCATACTATTTCTAACTTTGACCCTTAAATGGGTGATTCAATTGATATGAGCTATTTCTAGCCTCAATCTAAATGGAAGCCCAAATTCCCACTAGTAATTTCACACCCGAAGCTATGAAATTCTCTTTCAAGCAACAACATAACCAAGTAAAGAAAATCAATATTTGCAACCACCAATTTTAGGATTAAAACTTGGTGAAACTACTAGACCCATGTCAAATAAGCAATTATAAGCAAGAATTAGCAACACCCACACCTATTTGTCAGGCACCCATTATCAACACATCCCTCGACAATGAAATTAGCTACTCATGCTAAAGGAAATAGATATACCAAGTGGGTAAGTCAAATTCCTCTTCATCCAAGTGTAATTTCAATATCTAAGCTCAGTTTTGTACACAAATGGTGAACTAAGATTGGAAGAGATAATTGATTGAAACCCTCTTCTTCTTCTTAGAGAGGAAACTTGTTCCCAAAGCTAAAATTACTCAAAAGTATTCAGAACTAAAGAATTGTATTTACAATTATTCTTAAAATGGGTTTAAATACTTTCCCAAAACATCACTAAAGTTTTGGACAAAAATTCCCTTCAGGTGGTGTCTGGCATGACGTGCGATTTGCACATCGTGATGTGCTCATCCCACACCCTCTTCAGTTGAACCAGTGAGTCAGCTAACTTGGGAGATATCATGTGAAGGAGGTGCGGTTCGCACCATGAGTTGTTCACATCGCACATCGACTGCACCTCATAACATACCCTTCAGTCAATTTAAGGCTCCATGTTGTGAGAGGTACGGAATGCACAAAGTCTTATGCATGTCGCACAAGTGTCGAATCTCAAGGAAGAATCTCCATCCTTTTTGATCACTTCACAGTTCACTCCTTTTAAGCTCTATTTGGGTCCATTTCCTTTTTTCTATCTTTGATCACAAGTACCTATATAGGCATCAATAAAGGCCATAAAAACCTCTAAATCTATTCAAAACATAGCAATAATTCATGGATAAAGGTTCAACAAGTTGATAGATTACCGACTTATCAAACCCCCAAACTTGAACTATTGCTTTTCCTCAAGCAAGATACTCACAAGGCAAGGAATGAATTATGCTCTACACTCAATCAAGGCACAAAAGACTAATCTATGCAAAAAATCAAGAAAAATAATAAACAAAAAGAGTCAACTGCAATGCTCATCTCAATTTGAACCATCACAATATCAAGGCAATTGGTCATTTCAAAACCTTTTCCAAAAGGACATCATTTCTTATTCAAAATCAAGGGAATTTTGTCATTCAAAACAAGATATTTAAGCTTCTCAAGACATTGGCATGGACAGTCAAGGTTTGCCTCGAGATTTTCCACATAACTTATCTCATTCATTCCTCTCAATTAAAATAGAGACTCCATGTTTCAATTCGAGTACATGATGCCACTCACCACAAGAGAGAATCCCACTTATAATCATGCAATTTTCAAAACAAAAGGATTATAGGAGAACCAAGAAAACTCTCACTCTCTCAAGGAAGTTCAAGTGCACACACGTCGAACCATAGGCTTGCCCTTCATGTATATTGCCACTACTATAGGGTAGCCAAGCTCAGAATCACCAAGTACTTGTGGGTTATGATGTTGGCTAGGGCTAAGGTGAGGATTTCATTTGGTTCAAGTGACTACACCTCCCTAATGCTCTTTGTTGTCATTTCAAACACCGCTCACATTATCAAATTTCAACTTCACCTTATTTCTCCCTCACACAACCCAAGCTTCTTCTTTTCAATTAGGATCATTCAAGCTCCTTGTATCACCTACATTTGGTAGCACCAATTCTTGCTTTTCATTTTGCTCATTGGATTGAACTTTTGGAGCAATTTTTAATTCAACTAAAGATGCTACCTTTCGCTTGAAGTGCATTCCTTTTCTTGTCCTCATTTGATCACATGCACCCCCAAACTTAGGCATTTGCCTATGTTGTCTTTCTTTTTTTTCCCCACCCAAACTTAGGCTTTTAGCCTATGTTTCACTTCCAAGCAATTAGAGAGGACATGTGCCAAGATAGAGGTTCTAAAAAGGTCAAGGTGCTAAACAAGGTTCTAAAGAATGGTCACAAGCTCAAAGGGGTTCACTACGATTGATGTTGAGGGAAGTCATTTGGGTGAAGTGGCTATCAAAAAGGGCCTAAGGTCATCTTCCAAGATCGGTCATACCTATAATTTTGCCTTGAATCACATTTAGGGCAAGTTATAGATGACACACATGCATGAGAAGCAAGGTAAAGCCTCACCACACAAGGCATCATGCCACAAGACTTCTCTCATTTCAAAATCAGTTGGGACAAATAACTTTTGACAAGCTATTCAATGTTCATTACACACTCATTTGCGAGTCAATCAATCCAAGGCAAGAGTGTGCAATTCATGACAAGAGAATGCTTTTTCTCAAAAATTCATTTCCCTTCTTCCTTTAATTTCCAAAAACAACTTGCCATGATTTTTTTTTGGTGGGCCCATTTCAAGACAAGCAACTATGGACTCAGTTTTAAACTAAAACTTGGCATTTTACCTTAAGAAAGTCACCTCTTAATCTATCATAGGGAAACACCAACCCGGTTTGACACAAAAACAAAAGAAAAAGAAAATAAACAAAACTTTTTCTCCTTAAGAAAGAACCGTGGTATTAAGAAAACCTTTGGAGTTTATTGCTAAACTACTATTAACAAGGCGACAACCAAATTATGCGCTCGTGATTTATTTAAAAACAAGCCTTGGTGTGAAAGACCAACCCGACAACACAATCAACACATCAAAACAAAATCAAGCCCGATAAGAGCACAATTAAGCTCAAAACAAACCAACATAAGAAAAAGGGGACAAGGACAATAAGCATCACAATCATCCAAAACAAGCCCGACAAGGGTCAAATAAAATCTAGCAGAACTAAAAATGTCAACAGGGCGGGGCAAGGGTAATAAAAACAATATCTCAAGCCCAATCATGGGCAACTAACAAAAAGAAAGTAATGACACCCCCTCCCCATAAAAGAAAAATTGTCTCAATGCTATTAGCTCAAGAGGAGGAAGGTGGAACTCCGTGGAGGACTATGCCTCATCATCATCATCTACAGCTACTGCCTCATCATCTGAGGTCTTTCCACTTGGGCCAACACCAACCTTTTGGGAGTGCGAAGTAAGTGTGGAGTCTCGGAGAACTCTCTGAAAAATTGGATCTTGATCATCATCTAACTCCACATCCTCATTACCAGGAAGCTCCTCCTCATCATTAGCAAGGGATGCTAACAAGTCATCCAGGGGACTAGCAATGGTGTGAGGCTGGGGTAGGGTGTTCAAATATTTCTCTTCCACTGGGGCCTTACTTTTTGCCTTGTGGAGGTCCTTCTGGAATGTCTTGACAGATTTCTCACAAACATCCACCCTTTTGCAAAGAGTGGACACGTTCTCCACAACTCCCTTGATATCTCTCTTCACCGCCCTCTCAATCAATCCTGGTAAATTATTCAACAAATCCCTCAATTACCTCTCGTGGTTATATGTTTTGTCAATCATATCTTGAAGACCACTTTTAGATAATGGCTCTCGAGGTGCATCAGCAGTGGGGGTTTGTGATTCTGAAGCAATATGAAAAGGAGAGGAAGCATGTAGCTCAGCATTAGATTCATCATTCTCAACTTCCACCAATGCCTTCACCCTATGCCTTCTGAAATGAGGGGTATCCCGGTCAGTTTTCTTATCAAGATCCAATACATCAATGGTCAAAAAAGAAACATCACAGTCAAACTAAGGGATGTTAGTTTGTGCACAAAGTTTATTGATTAGTACTGGCAAAGGGAATGCATCACCACCCTTATGAGCCATTCTTTTAATCACTAAGGCGATGACCTCACCAACATTGATATGATCCCCCACCATGATTGCAGCTACCAGAATAGCCCCATCATTCTGAGAAGGCATGAAGTAGAAGCAGATAAAATCATACCAAAGGCGCGACTCAAAGTACAAAGACCGGTGTGGGATTTCCCCCCTATAATAGCCCAAAGAGGTTCATCAGGAGTAATGATAGGAGCAGCCCATTCAAGAGGTTTGCGCTTGAGAAGTAGCTTAGCCATGAGCTCAAGGGCTGGTTCAATAGGAGTTCTCCAATAGATAGCATTAATAGCAGCCAGAGTGACTCTGATTTCCTTGCCTCAAACAATGACTGACTCCAATGCGGGGAATGTTTCACAACCCCCTTTGTAGCCCTTAGCATCTTGTGTGGCCTGATATGAGGCAAATAACTCCTGGACTAACTCCTTATAGAAGTTCCTGGCCACCTCTTGAAATGGTTGCCACTGACGGCTGGCAAACTGAGTTGGGATGTTAGGTAGGTTATCCCCTACTACATCCAGGTTAAAGCTTTGCTCTTTGTTGAAGGTCCTACCCATATCACAGTCATAAATGACCCTTATCCCTTCTACTTTGAACCGAACTCTCTCCTCCTCGGAGACTTGAGTATGGGAAGATAAAGATTTCTTCTTCCCCTTTGAGGCTGGATTGGAGGAGAAGGGAGTTGTTGGCCTTCATAAACTCCTTTCGACATTACCCCTGCTAGAAGACATGTTCTGTATACAGATATTGTGAGCAAAAAACAAAAACAAAGCCTAAAAATAAGTTAGAAACTAAAAAGAATGGAATGCAATAAAGTAGAAAACAAAGTAGGGGACTGCTGGCTCGTGCGAGCCACATGCGAACCGTACCAGAGGAAGTGTGCATTACATGTGCCTCCGCACTAGCTAATAGAACCCTGCAAGAGTTTTTCCACTTAGGTGCGAAGCTGGTGCAGACCGCACCAACCAAAGTGCGTGTCACACCAGGCTTCACCCCTTGAAGCAGTGAACTGGCCTTATTTTTCAAAAATGGTGCGATGCCTTGTGCGATCCACACATCAAGATCTATGCATCACATGTGATACGCACAAAGGCACAATTACAATTTTTGGTTCCTTGTGTTCTTGTGAGTTATGTATGTGATCCGTAGAGCAAGATGTGCTTAGGAACTTGGCACCACACAACAAACCAACAATATTAAACAAAGGGGCAAGGGGTATCATCACCATAAATATTCGGGTACTCAGACTTCCCCGGATTTCCATTGACAAAATCAACAAGCAAGAAAAGAACTTAAAGACTTCCCTTAAGATGGACGTTACCCCGTCTATCATCGGGAACATCAAGCCCTCACTTGCAACAATGGGCACCAATAAATTTAGCAACAATTAACCCCTCCCCGCACAAGATCTTACACCCAAAGATAATCTTCAACAAAGAATCATAGGCATACAAGTAGCAAGATTCAGCCCCAACAAACTATTCTCAACAAAACTTCATGACAAACAATGATTTGCCCTTAAGAATGATGTCACCCAATCTATCATTGGGATAAATCATGCATCAATCACAAGTGGGTTACTCAGACATCACCCCAAACGCAGAATTAAAGGCTAAGAATCACTACCAATCAACATGCATTAACAAATTTCAAGTTCTACCAAGTTGACACGAAGCAAAATTCTCAATACAATTCAAAATTGGGGACCCAAAATTTTCAGATCTCACCCACAATCAACATGGCAATTCTATTAATCATGCTTCACAATATAAGTTCTCAACCTTCATAAAAAAAAGTATTTAACGTTAGGGAACTTACCACAAGTGAAGATTAGGTAGAGAGAAGTAAAAATTAGAGCTTTTAAACTTCAACAATGGTGACCCAATCAACTCACCCGGAGAGACAAATAGCGGCGATGCTGGTGGAACAGAGGAGATGGTTGGGTGAGATGAGGAGAAGATTTTGGGGATGTCATTGAGGGATTTAGAGAGAATTTGGGAGAGGTATTGAGAAGTTTGAAGAAAAAATATGGAGAAAGAGGAGGGGTGTCGATTTAAAAAGAAAAAAAAAGGAATGGTTGGCCGGGTCATCTCCGGGTTGGGTCGGTCAATGGGTTAGGTCAATAAAAATTCAAATTTACCTTTGGTGCACCGCGATATGTGATTCACACCATCATTGGTGTGGATCGCATGTCGTATTGCACATTGCCTTTTTATGCCCTGGCCTTGCCCAGGTTACTAGGTTGCTATGCGATGGAGGTGCGATGTGCACTTGGGCTAGTGCGGTCTGCACGGCCCAGCACACATCACCTCCAATAGTTCCATTTTATCCCAAGTCTTTTGTTTTAGCATGCGGTGAACCATGCGACACGCATAACTATTTGTGCGGTCCGCATAATCCTCCGCACAGTCTATTTTTGCCCTATTTTCATTTGTCTATTTCTCTACTCTATGCATTTCCTAAAACACACCAAAAACAAAAAAAGATAACCAACAAAGGAAAAAAACTTGGGTTGCCTCCCAAGCAGCGCTTGATTTAATAGCACGGCTGGACGATAGTACCTCAAATAGTCATTCTTTGGATTAGTGATGGTATCACTGGGCCCTGTCCCTTTCATTCTCGGGTTCATTTGGGTCAAGAGGTGGTTCATTTGGGCCTCAAGATGCTTAATCGAGGCCGAGTGAGAGCTCACAGTTTGATGAAGTGTTGAAACTTCACTCTTTAGCTCACTCACTCCAGTATTTGTCATATCCACCTTCTTAAGAACCAAGGACAATATGTCTTCTAGCTTTGAATGACCGGGCTTGCTTGTGCCCAGTTGGTAGAGAGAGTTTGCTTTGATTAAGGGTTCATAGGGATTTGAGCTTCGGTGATTGAAGTGATTACCATCTTTGTCTCTATCCCTCCAATTTCCATCCCTTTCCTTATCTCTTATCCAACCTTGGTTCTCCTCCCTCGAGCGATAATACTCGGGATGAGAACCCACCAATACAAAGCATAGTTTACCATCGACAACTGTCATCAGCTCATCATCACTTGCTTTAATTTTTGGTGTACTCACTGTATTTACAACCTTCACACCACCTGCTCCTATTATATGCTTGGCCATTAAATCAATTTGAGTCATCATCTTGGCCATTGACTCATCTCGCTCCTCGTCCTTTTTTCTCATTTCATTGGTCAAGATGGATGAGGCGCTCCCGAAATTGGCACATCTGCTTCTCTTGTATGACAAGCTTGGTTGGTCTTGGTCATTCGCTCTATTAAAGTTGAGGCAATAGGAAATGCTAAATCCATGAAGGTTCCACCTCTAAGATTGTTATCCACCAACTTATTCATAGAGTTCAACGATCGATAAAAGCTTTGGAGCAATACGTTGTCTGATAACTTATGGTTCGAACACAAGACAAGCTTCTTTTTTAACCTTAACTAAGCCTCATATAGAGGCTCATCCAGGAGTTGCCTAAAGGTTGTAATCTCATCTCTTAGCTGCATCATTCAAGATGGAGGAAAGAATTTCAATGTAAATGCCTCAACCAACTTGGCCCAAGATGTGATAGATTCGTCCGACAATTCTTCCAACCATGCCATGGCTTCCCCCATCAAGGAAAATGGGAATAGGCATAATCGGATGGATTCTTGGGAGATATTTTGAAATATGAATGGTTGGAAAATCTCCATAAAATTTCGAATATGTCGGTTGGCATCTTCATGTGCTGCTCCACCCAACATGCCCTTCATTTGGATCAAGTGGCGCATGGTGCTAGTAACATGAAATAAAACATTTCCCACCGTGTGGGGTAGGTGGATTGCACCTACACCCTCTTGCATCACAGGCTCGGCAGCGTTTGCATCCATGAAGCTGTCAACACTCTTGTATATGTAACATCCCGTGTTCTGCGTATACTAATTCTATTCATATGGAACTTGATGTAGCCTTGTTTTATAAGTGAGGAACAAGTTTTTTTTATATGAGTAGTGATGGTTTAACATAAATTGGAAGGTACTGTAATGCCCCATATGTTTCAGCACGTATACGGTCGAGTTAACCTCAACGAAAGTATTTAAACTTGAGATGGTAAGGTGGTATTTGAGCTTAATGTTTAGGGTGAAGTGTTAAGTTAAAGCAAAAGGGATTAGAAGTTAGAAAATGGAATAAAATAAGTGATCTACTTGCTTGACTTAACTAAGCTAGTAGGTGACAAGTAGGTGCATCACCTACTTTGACTTATTGACCAGCCTAAAGAACTAGGTAGGTGCATCACCTACTAAGATTATTTTGACTAGCTTAGAGGGCCACGTACACCCATCACCCACTTGAATAAATTCTGGCCTAAAGAAGTGAAAGAAAGGGGAAGAATTGGCAGCCAAGGCCAATAAGTTTAAGTCCAACAAAGCCCATGTTAAATGGCCAAGTAGGTGTATCACCTACTTGATATATTGTGGCTCAAAATGATAAAGGAAAGTCGGTCAAAGCATCCCCTTTAAAGGGGTTAAGACCAGCTCATTTCACTCATTTTAACTTGGGAAAAAAATTAGATCTTAGAAGTTCTTTCTTTCTCTCTCTTAGCTTCAGATAGCAGCCATAAAATACCATTAGGGTTCTTAAATATTCTCCCTCTTTTCAAGCTAAGTTGAAAGGGAGTTCAAGCTCTTGAAGAAGTACAAGTTAGGAGAACAGATTTTCAGAATTTGAGGTAAAGTATTGCCCATTTTTTCCCCTCTTTATATACAAGTTTGATGGAAAATTTTATATATGTTTGTGTCAAGAACCATGGGACAGTGATTGGAATCCTTGAGTTAAAATACTTTCTTATTATGTTAAAGGATGTTTGGGACTGTTTAAGGGGCTATTTCATATGTGTATGTTGGGGTCAACTTGGTTAATCTTGGAAAGGGATGTATGTAGTTGTCTTGAAACATGGAAGGAGGGTGTGGTGATACACTACTTAATTAGGTGTTATGTTAACTTGCTGCCTGCACACTTTTGTATATTGTTTGGTATATGTTGTGAAATCAGGGGAGTTTCAAAGGACCTTATGAGAAGGTCATATGGCATATAGATGTAATTAAAAGAGAAGGGGTGGAAAGAATACTCTCGATTTGATCAATTATGAGCTTACTGCATGGTTACTAATTTAGTGAGATCAAGTACCCCAAATTGGTTAATTAGCTACTAATACTAGTTTTGCCACTTATTTCATTGTAGATAAATAATCTGAAAGGGGGAAGCTTAATTCATTGTAATATCCGAGTTTCACATCAAGGTATGTAAAGCTATCTGATTCTCTATTCTTTGGCATGAAATCTAGTACTTGTGCTACTATCAACAAAGTGAGTTTCCTAAGTGTTCTTTCGAGTAAGGATACATAGTGGCAAAATACAATTTCCAATGTAGCTTACCATCTTTTCCCTGCTCTATATTGTGTCAAAGTACTTTAGTACGTGTTTATTATTAGATCTGCATATTTATTCTTTCAAGTACATGACAAAGGTATTCTATACAACAAGCTTTATTAGTTATTCTTTAAGTCAAATGAGGTTCATTGTATCAGTTAAGTGCTTAAGTATTACATTGATGTTACATGTGCTCCTTATGTCATTATTACTACCTTAAGTGCATATTCATGTGTCTTGTACTACTGTTCTATAATTTTGAGCTCAATAATGGTTATGACCACCAAGGCAACAATCTCAAAGAATAAAGAAACTATATGAAGTAATCTATATGTATGGGTTGCAGCCTAGGGGCGAAAGCCAAGAATGGGTCGATCCTTATTTATGTACTTTTGGGTGGCAGCCTAGAGGTGAAAGCCTAGCATGGGTCAATCCCAATTTATATATTATGAGGGCAGCATCTCAGGGGCTAAATTGCCTAGCATGGGACTCCTCTTTTACCACTGATCAGTTGGTCATTTGTATCAAAAAGATTATAAAGCAAAGAAGAGTAAAGGAAAGAATGTAATGTACATGATTCCACAAATGTAAGAAAAGTTGGCTTTCCATTCCTATCTACACTTTATGCATTGATATCTGATTTCATTGAGCACTTGTTTTACATACAGTTACTTTATGCCTTACATATTCAGTACATTTTTTTGTGCTGATATCCCTCATGGGGACGCTGCGTTTCACGCTGCAAGCACAGGTACTCCAGCTAGTAGACCTCCCTAGTAGGAGAACAGGATACTCAACTGCTATTGGTGAGTGATACTAGCATGGATAGCATGGTTGACACGAGCATGGATGGCATAGATAACACATACGATGTTCATGCAAAGGGAAGCTTATGAGTCCGTGGGAGTGATGTGGATGAAGAAAAGAGGCCATTTGTGCAAGTGGCTAGGCTTTAAATTCAAGAATCCATAAAGAAGACAACCAAACAAGGCCCTTGCTTCATTAAGGGCAATATTGTAAAAAGCCAATGTCTTCTTATTTCCTTAGTATAAGTAGTAGCTTTTCTTTATTTTGAAGACCAGTTTTTGATGAATATTGAATATTGAGCTTTGAAGCTTGTAGTTTCTAGGTATTTAGCTTGTAGTTTCTAGGTGAGTTTCTAGGTGAAGCCTAGCATTAGTTGGTAATTTTAGTAGTGTGGATCTTGGAATTGTTGGTGAACTTCTTGGTTTGGTTAATCGAAGGTTGCTCATTTGTGGTTTCTTGAGTTCCTTTGATTTTTCTCAAACTAGGGTTTGTGTTTGAATTATTGAATTCAATTGGGAGGTGAGGGTATCAAGTCCCTTGTTGCCCATAAATTCAAGAGTTTGAATATTAACTCACATATCCTTCTTTTGTTTTCTTTCCTTCTTGTTCTTCCCTCTTTGTCCGTTATCATTTGGTATCAGAGCCAGGTTTAGGTTTGTTTCCACAAATCTAAGTCTTGGGAATTTGATATCTTCAAAATCCAAAAAAAAAAAAAAATCCGAAAATTTTCTTGTTTGATTTCTTGTTTTTGACACTAGATTCTTGTTCCCTAGTGTTTTTTGAGTCTAGATTTCAAATTTCATGCGATTTGGAGTTGTAGAGGTGAAGTTGCCATTAAAGGGTTTTGAGCTTTTGAAGCTTTACAAACTTTGAAAGTGGGTCTATTGATTGAGGAGGAATTGGAGCTTAAAAATCATTGGGGTTTGTTCCTTACGTTAAGGGGAAGCTAATCCTAAAATTTGAGCCAATTCCGAGCTCATTTGAAGGTGTTGGTGTTTAGTGTGTGTTCTTGGTGTTCTAGGTGTTTTTGATATTCATCAAGAACATCTTGAAGAAGAAGAAGCCAAAAGGTACATTTGATCCAATTTTTTTCAAGTCAAAGTGGTCAAAGATGTTTGTTGGGTCCACAAGTGGAATTTAAAAAAAAAAAAAAAAAAAAATCCACGTGGACTGCCACATCAGCAGTCAGCGCGTGCCCAATTTCAGAGAGCAAAAATCTGCAGGTTCTATACTTAGTTTTTTTTAGGGGTCTCAAATTTTGGACCCCAAAATTTTTCTAAGTGTTGGAACTTTTAAGACCCCAATTTTTTTCTAAGTGTTGGAACTTCAAACTTCTTCTTCTACACTCATTTTTCTTTGATTTCTTAACTATTTAACATCTAATTAACATCTTTAATTACTTGTTAACTAGTTTTTAAACATCAAATCATCTCTTTGATTCTCCAAATTAAGCAACAACAAGTAGTTTCTCCTACTTTTGTTACTTAATTCTTGAGTTCGTTTTCTTTCGTGCTTTTTTTTCTTCAACTTTTCTCATCTTAATTCGTTGATAAATTTCTTGATTCAAGTCCTTTTACCTTCAATCGAGTCGTCCGTCTTTCAAGAGTCACAAAAATCCACTCCACTACAAAGGATAGGTGATCTTGAATTGATCAAGCAAAGCTAGTTCACTATCAATTTTGAGACGACATTTTAGGAGGTGAGTTGAGAGTTTGCATACGAGTGATGTGAGGCTTTTTCTACTAATATTATTTGTTGAGTTTTGTAGGTACAAAAGGAGATATAAGGTAGCATGTCATCCATAGCTTCGGATACTTGTGATGATGACATGGAAAGCTCTATTTGTAGCGATGGAGGCTATGATTCTAATGTTGAGGCCTATGAAGGCTATGATGGAGCCAATGAGGGATATGAAGGATCATGTGTTCATGAACATTATGATGGAGAGAACTACTACTCCGGAGATGAATATGTGATGAATGGAGCTTATAGCTCTTGTGATGATGTTGAAAGGGTAGAGGAACCTTGTGGAGAATATTATAGTGGAGAAGAAGGTTATGAAAGTTCTCATTTTCCACACCATGAGTATGAAGGCGATGTGAGGTACAATGCTTCCTTCCGTATGTCTTGTGAATCCTTTGAGGGAAATCTTGATGAAAATGGAAGTTGTGAGGTTGAATGTCCTTCCTCATCTTGTGCGACTTTCTATCCTAAAAGAGAAGGTATTGATGTATGGTTGGTACCAATTCGAAGATATCGTATGGGCTATAGAAGAGGTACATTTCCTACTTCTCGAAATATGATAATGTGCGATTCTTATCCTAATTCCAATGTGTCTTGTACACGATATAGAAATGGTATTAGAGGAAGTAGAGACAAGTTGATGTTTCAAGATAGGCAAGACCCGGAGAGGCGAAGTCTTGAAACAAAAGTGAATGTTTATCATACTACGGGGTTTGATCTTGTCCTTGATGATCATAGTGTTTCTAACTTTATAACCCCTCAATTGGTTGAATTGTTTGGGATACCTTTTTGGCCGAAGCGAGACTCCTTTGTTACTCAAAAAGGGTATCATGTTAATAAAAGGGTGCAAGTACCTATTTCACTTGGGAAATATCAAGAGGAGGTTTGGTGTGATATAGCTCCCATGGATACTTGTCACATATGTTTGGGAAATCCTTGGTTCCAAAGTCATAGGATTCCACATGCACAAGATTGGTACAAGTATATCATGGATCGCAAAGGGGAACTTCTCTTTCCACTAATATTTCCTAGAGAAGAAAACACATCCACTCCTTATGCACCAAAATGGAAGCTTGAAGTGAAGGGATCATCTAACCCTTCGCAAGGGATACTTGGCACTTGTCCTAACTCCAATGAAATTGAGAGACAAAAGATTGAGAGGAGTAAGGGTATGATAAGTGACAACTCTAGAGTGAAAAAAGGAGAGGTTGTGTGGAGTGATGTGAGAGGGTTGTCACAACCTTATCTTAACTCATGTAACATTTCTTGTTTCTCTAGTTGTCTTGATACTTGTGCAGGTATTCTTGAAAGCGAACCTATTGTGGAACCTCAAAATGTGGAGCATCATAAGGTGGTTGAAAGCTTCCAAAGAGAGCAATTGTACTTAAATGTTGATAACCAAGGTGAAGGCAATTCTTCCTATGAGCTACAAGGTAACAAAGCTAACTCTTGCACTTTATTAAACTTGATGGATCATTGTGTGGCTAATAGCAATTGAGTGTGAGTGATAGTTTATCTTTGTATGATCTTAATGAGCCTTTACCATGTGGTGAGCTTAATAGCTCTTTCTTGTGTGTTGCAAATTGTGGTGATCAACTTTCTTGTGATACTTGTCCATTAAATGAGGAATTTTGTGATGTGCTAAATGAACCTCAATTTAGTGATGATGTTGATGTAGTTGATCATGTGAATAGTCATGTAGGTTCCTTGCTTCTAGATAATGATTCCTTGATTAGTGATTCCATTACTTGTGCCTCTCAAAGAACTCATGTGATGGAATATGTTGTTAAGGATAATATCTTATTTGATGATGACATGACTATTAAAAGTGTGCATAGTGGTAGCTCTTATAATGTTGAAAGTGTAGCTACTCTTGGAGGCTACAAGTTATTTGGTAATCCACTATGGGATGATGACACCTTTCCTGAGGAAGGAACTTCCTTCTTGAGGGACTGTGGACCTCTTACTTGTGAGGTGAAGCTTGGTCAAGATGACAAGCAAGATGTGGGTGAAGATTGTACTATCTACCCACTTGAAGACATCGGCCTATCACTTTTCAAAAGGGATGATCCTTGGGATAAAGCTAACATTGATTTGTTTGATGGTTTGAAAAACCCAACTAGTGATTATCCTTATGAAATTGATGATAATTGTGATCCTTTGTATGACACCCCACCTTTGTTTGTTAAATATGAAGATGAGTTAGTTAATTCATGCGATGGCTCGAATTCTAATCTCTTTGGTCTTAATGGTGGTGTGGGTCAAATTGGGGATAGCAACTTGAGGAAGGAAGGTGACTTTTTCCTACAAAGTATCTTGTCTTCTTCATGTGTCCCAACATGTGTTGATGTGCTTGATAAGATTCATGAACCAAATTGTGATCTTGCATGTGAGGGCACCTTGAGGAGGATTGACAATCTTGACACCTTTCTTTACTACCTCTTTGCATATGATGATGTCTATGTTTGTATTAAATTTGTTTTCTATAGAGGTAGGGGTTCCTTTAATTTGTCCAATTATCTTTGTGACCATGATATGTGGGTCTTTTACTTCTTTCACCCCAATGAACCCTTATGGGTGATTGCACCACTTTTGGTGTGGCCTTCTTGCGAGACAATGAAACAATTGTGTCTTATGGCTCCAAAGTTAAATATGATACCATCTTTTGAATTCTTGATGCCACGAAGACCTTTGTATTTGCCTTGTCTCTTGATGTTTATCATAACCAAAACCTTTGCACCTTGTATGATGAGTTGCTTTTATTGGAAGCAAAGGATATTTGGTTGTACCTCAAATTTGTGCCTCCTTGGCATGATGATATTATTGCTAACCCTTGTACTAACCCTCATGCTTTGAGGATATTTTGGTTGTTGTCCTTCTCATGTGTTTTAAGATTTGGATTCGAGGACGAATCATTTTCAAGAAGGAGAGGATGATACTAGCATGGATAGCATGGTTGACACGAGCATGGATGGCATAGATAACACATACGATGTTCATGCAAAGGGAAGCTTATGAGTCCGTGGGAGTGATGTGGATGAAGAAAAGAGGCCATTTGTGCAAGTGGCTAGGCTTTAAATTCAAGAATCCATAAAGAAGACAACCAAACAAGGCCCTTGCTTCATTAAGGGCAATATTGTAAAAAGTCAATGTCTTCTTATTTCCTTAGTATAAGTAGTAGCTTTTCTTTATTTTGAAGGAGTTTTTGATGAATATTGAATATTGAGCTTTGAAGCTTGTAGTTTCTAGGTATTTAGCTTGTAGTTTCTAGGTGAAGCCTAGCATTAGTTGGTAATTTTAGTAGTGTGGATCTTGGAATTGTTGGTGAACTTCTTGGTTTGGTTAATCGAAGGTTGCTCATTTGTGGTTTCTTGAGTTCCTTTGATTTTTCTCAAACTAGGGTTTGTGTTTGAATTATTGAATTCAATTGGGAGGTGAGGGTATCAAGTCCCTTGTTGCCCATAAATTCAAGAGTTTGAATATTAACTCACATATCCTTCTTTTGTTTTCTTTCCTTCTTGTTCTTCCCTCTTTGTCCGTTATCAGTGAGCTCCAGGTTGATTCGGGGCTTTATCATGTCTTGGGTACATATTTTTGGTATTGTATAGTTAAGGGCAAGACGGGGCCCTATCCCGACCTAAACTAAGTTTTTCTATCTTGTAGAGGCTTTGTAGACTAATGTATAAAGTACAGTGCGTCTTATCTCTTAAAAGTTATGGCCTTAACGACCAAACCATGTACATAAGTTTTGGGCCTATCTATGTCGGTCTTTTATCACTGCAGCTTATGTATCCTTGTTAAAGCTTTATGATTGTCATAGTTATACACATGCTAAGCATAAGCTATAAGTTGGTTCTCTCAGTCCTTTAGGACATCGGGTGCCTGTCCATCTTGATAAGATCTGAGGTGTGACATTATCGTCTACCTCTCTCATAGGCTAGCCTGCTCAATCACAACACAAACAACAAACAAAAGTAAAAGAAATAAGCACTCTCTAAGTGATTTCAAATATACAACCAAAAATAGATATCAAATCAAGTCCCTGGCAATGGTGCCATTTTTGATAAACACTCAAACGTACTCTCCAAGATGGAAGTATCAGTGATCGTCAAGCAAAACACATTTATAAGTTTCCCAATGGATGTAGGGTCGTACCCACAGAGACTTGTAGATAGCACAATGATGATTATATTAAAACGAATTCACTAAGAGAGTAAGTGTTTGATAACACGAATGTAAAGGATTGGGAGGAATTGGGATTCTGTCACAATAATCTCAATTCAAGAAAGATAGCAAAGTAAAATAGGTATACAAATAAGAGTAGACGACTAGGGATGTGTGTCTAAAGGGGCTCTAGTATGGGATAGGGTGATCGTCTATTCACGTAAATTCTCATTTATTGACATAGGTAGCCTTGGTTCTAGGTATAGTTGTTCATCTCTCAATCAACAACCATACATCCAATAGTCTAGGTTAAAGAAGTATCAGTTTAACAATAAACAACCAAGCTAAAGCGTAGGGAGGTCATACTATTTCTAGCTTAGACACTTAAATGGGTGATTATATCGATATGAGCTATTTATAGTCTCAATCTAAATGGAAGCCCAAGTTTCCACTAGTAATTTCACATTTGAAGCTATGAAATTCTCTTTCATGCTATAACATAATCAAGGAAAATCAATGTTTGCAACCACCAATTTTATGATTAAAACTTGGTGAAACTACTAGACCCATGTCAAATAAGCAATTATAAGCAATTATAAGCAAGAATTAGCAAAACCCACACCCATTTGTCAAGCACCCATTATCAACATATCCCTAGATAATGAAATTAGCTATTCATGCTAAAGGAAAGAGATATATCAAGTGGGTAAGTCAAATTCCTCTTCATTTAAGTGTAATTTCAATTTATAAGCTCAGTTTTGTACACAAATGGTGAACTAAGAATTGGAAAAGAGAATTGATTGAAACCCTCTTCTTCTTCTTAAAGAGGAAACTTGTTCCCAAAGCTAAAATTACTTAAGAGTATTCAGAACTGGAGAATTGTATTTACAATTGTGCCTAAAATGGGTTTAAATACTTTCCCACAATACAACTAAATTTTTGGACAAAAATGCCCTTAGAGTGGTGTGCGACACGACATGCAGTTCACACATCATGATGTGCATATCACACACCCTCTTCAGTTGAACTAGTGAGTTAGCTAACTTGGGAGATGTCATGCAAAGGAGGTACAGTTCATACCATGAGTTATGCACGTCGCATAGTGATAAGTCGGTAATCTACCAACTTATTGAGCCTACATCCATTAGTTATTGCTATGTTTTGAATAGATTTAGACATTCTTATGGCCTTTATTGATGTCTATGTAGGTACTTTTGATAGATGATGATAAACAAGGAAATAGACCCAAAAAGAGCTCAAAAGGAGTGAAGTGTGAAGTGTTCGAAAAAGATGAATTTCTGACTGAAGATGCGGTGGTTGTGCGACACGCACAAGCTGAGGTGTGAACCGCACCTCCTTCGCATATAGCTGTAATTTTCCTGAAGAGTTTGTTAAGGGGTGAGGTCACTGTGCGACGCGCACATCTCAAGTTGCAAACTGCACCCCCTTTGGACGGAGCTCCCAAAGATAGCTCACTGGTTCAACTGAAGGCAGTGTGTGATGTGCATATCACAACGTGCGAACCACACATCGCAGCGCACACCTCCCGAAGGGCATTTTTGTCCTAATTTTTAGTGACATTTTGGGAAACTATAAAAGGATGAATTAGGCATAATTATAAATAACATTTCTCACTCTTGAATATTCTGAAGAGATTTTTGCTTGGAGACTAAGTTTTCACCTCCATTGAGAAGAGGGTTTCAATCTAATCCTCTTTGTTAGCACTTTTATGCTCAAACTGAATCTAGAACTTGAGATTCAGCTCTAATGGAAGAGATTTTGACTTACCTAGCTGGTATATCTTTCTCTCTTGCTATGAGTGGCTAATTTCTCTTGTCTAGGGGTGCATTAATAATGGGTGTTTAACAAATGGGTGTGGGTGTTATTTATTCTTGCTTATAATTGCTTAATTGACATGGTCTAGTAATGTCACCACGTTTTAATCCTAAAATTGGTTGTTGCAAACATTAGTTTTCATTACTTGACTATGTGATTGCTTGAGAAAGGATTTCATAATTTCTTATGTGAATTTACTAGTTCGATTTGAGGATAGAGATAGCTCTTATCAATGAAATCACCCATTTAAGGGTCTAAGCTAAAAATAGTGTGACATCCCCAAGCTTAGATTGGTTGTTTATTGATCAAATCGATGATGCTCTAATCGAGCTCATCGGATATAAGATTGTTGATCGAAACCCATGATCAATGCTACTTACGTCATTAAGCAAGAATAAGTATGAATTGATAATCACCCTATCCCATAACTAAATCCCCATCGGATATGCATCCCTAGTCGTCTAGTCAACTTGGTACACCCATTTTGTTTTATTGCTTTTAAATTGAATTTTGTTTGTAGTGACAACATCCCAATTCCCCAATTCTTTTACTTTATATTTTGAACATTTACTCTTGTTTGGAATTCAACTCAATACAATCTCTATTTATCTACTCCAAGTCCCTTGGGTATGACCCTGACACTCTTTGGGAACTATAAATTTTGTTTTGTTGCACGATCGCTGTGACCTCCAACTTTGGAGAGCACGATTTGAGCGTTCATCAAAAATGGCGCCGTTGCCAGGGACTTGAGTTATTAGCTATTTTTGATTGTTGTTTTGAATTCACCTTGAGAGTACTTGTTTCTTTTACTTTCGTTTGTTGTTTGTGTTGTGTGAGTAGGCTAGCCTATGAACGAGGACAACAACAATGAGAGCGTTGATGTCTTCATGGAGGCCGACGAGGCTGAGCCTATGATGCAAGGAGGTGTAGATGAAATTTGCCTACCCCTCACACTTGGAAATGCTGTCTTTCATGTGACTAGCACCATGCTCTACTTAATCTAAATGAAGGGCCTATTTGGTGAAGCGGCCCATTAAGATGCCAACCGACATATTCGGAATTTTGTGGAGATATGCCAACCGTTCATCTTTCAATATATCTCCCAAGAGTCCATCCGATTAAGCCTATTCCCCTTTTCCTTGATGGGGGAAGCCATGACATGGTTGGAGGAATTGTCGGATGACTCCATCACCTCTTGGGCCGAGTTAGTTTAAGCATTTACATCGAGGTTCTTTCCTCCATCTCGAATGATGTAGTTAAGAGATGAGATCACCAACTTTAGGCAACTCCTGGATGAGCCTCTTCATGAGGTTTGGTTATGATTTAAAAATAAGCTTCTCTTATGTCCAAATCATGAGTTTTCAAATAATGTGCTTCTACAAAGCTTCGATCGATCATTGAACTCTATGAATAAATTGGTGGATGACAATCTTGGAGGTGGTACCTTCATGGACTTAGAGTTTCCCATTTTCTCGACTTTGTTAGAGTGAATGACGAAGACTAATCAAGCTTGGCATATAAGAAAAACGAATATACCAACCTCGGGAGGACCATCATCCATCTTGGTTAATGAAATGAGGAAGAAGGATGAGGAGCGTGATGAGACAATGGCCAAAATGATCACACAAATTGATTTTATGGCCAAGCATGTAATGGGAGCTGGTGGTGCTAAGACGGTGAATGTTGTGAGTACACCGGAAATCAAAGCTAGTGATGATAAGCTCATGACTGTGGTTGATGGAAAGCTATGCTTTGTGTCTGTGGGTTCTCGTCCCGGGTACTATTGCCCGAGGGAGAAGAACCAAGGTTGTATTTGAGACAAAGAAAGAGACGGAAATTGGCAGGATAGAGACAAGGATGGTGATCATTTCAATCACCGGAGTTCGAATCCCTATATCCCTCCGAATAAGGCAGACTCTCCCTACCAACTGGGCACAAGCAACCCTGGCCATTTCAAGTTGGAGGACATGTTGTCCTTGGTTCTTAAGAAGGTGGACACCACAAATACGGGAGTGAGCAAGCTAAAGAGTGAGGTCTCAACACTTCACCAAACTGTGAGCTCCCTCTCAGCCTCAATCAAGCATCTTGAGGCCCAAATGAACCACCTCTCAAGCCAAATGAACCCGAGGATGAAAAGGACGTTACCTAAAGCCAACATCGCTAACCCAAAGAATGATTGATTGAGGTAGTATCGTCATGCCGCGATGTTAAATCAAGCGCTTCTTGGGAGGCAATCTAAGTTTCTTTATTTGTTTTTGGTTATCTTTTGTTGTTTTTGGTGTTTTTATAGGGAATGGATGGATGGAAAAATGAACAAGGGAAAGCAGGGCAAAAATGGGTTGTGCGGCAGATTGTGCGGACCGCATAAGCAATTGTGTGTGTTGCATAATACACCGCATGCCAAAGTAGAAGGTTTAAAGGAAATTTGAAAAATTTGAGGTAGCGTGTGCTGGGCTGCGCAGGCTGCACGATCCAAAGTGCGCATCGCACCTCCAATCGCATGGTGATACAGATGCTTGGGTAAACCCAAGGGAGAGAAAAGGGGCATGTGCGATATGCCATGCGGTCCACAATTTGTTTGGTGTGAATTGCATGTCACGGTGCATAAGCAGTAAGTTTGAATTTTAATTGACCTAACTCGTTGACCGACCCGACCCGGGGATGACCCGGCCAACCTTTTTTCTTCTTTTTCTTTTAAAACAACCTCTTCTCTTCTTCTTCCACCATCTTTTTCCTCAAAACCTCAAAATTGTCTCCCAAAACTCTCTCTAAATCCCTCAAACTTCCCCAAAATCTTCTTCTTCTCTCACCTAACCATCTCTACCACTCCATCACCACTGCCATCATCATCTCTTTGGGAAGATTCGTGGGTTGAAGAACAAAAGCTTAAATTTTCATTCCTCTCTTCATAATCTTCACTTGTGGTAAGTTCCCCGACGTTAAATACTTATTTTTATGAAGGTTGGAAACTCATATTATGAAGCATGCTTAGTAGAATTGCCATGTTGATTTTGGGTGAGATCTAAAAATTTTGGGTTCCCAATTCTAAGTTGTATTGATGATTTTGATATGTGTCAACTTGGTAGAACTTTAATTTTGGTAATGCATGTTGATTGGTAGTGATTTTTAGCCTTGAATTATGTGTTGGGGTGAAGTCTGAGTAACCCACTTATGATAAACGAATGATTTGGCCCGATGATAGATTGAGTGACATCGTTCTTAAGGGCAAATCATCGTTTGTCATAAGGTTTTTGTGAAAATTTGTTATGGAGGCTGAATTTTGCTGATTGTATACCCATGAGTTTTATTGAGCATTCTATTTGGGGTGTATAATCTTGTGCGGGGTGGGGGTTAACTGTTACCAAAATTGTGGGTGTCCATTGTGAAAGTGAAGGCTTGATGTTCCTGATGATAGACGGGGTAACGTCCATCTTAAGGGAAGTCGTTGAGTTCCTTTCTTGCTTGCTATTGTGTCAATGAAAATCCGGGGAAGCCTGAGTACTCGAAAGTTATGGTCATGAGATCCCTTGTCCCTCTTATTTAATGTTGATTGGGTTATTGCGTGGTGCCCAATGCCTAAGCACATCTTGCTCTACGGATCACATGCGGAGTTCACAAGAACACAAGGAACCAAAAATTCCAATTGTGCCTTTGTGCATTTCACATGAGATCTATGCAGGTCGTATGAGGCATCGCACCAAGTTTAAAAGATAGAGCCAGTTTCTGATCTGAGGGGCGACGCCTGGTGCGACACGCACTTTGGATGGTGCGAATCGCACCAGCTTCGCACCTCGATGGAAAATCTATGTAGGTTTTTGTTTGCTTATGTGAAAGCACATGCGACGCGCACTCTCGCTGGTGCATTTTGCATATGGTCTGCATAAGCCAACAATTACCTACTTTGTTTTTCTAATCCATTGCATTCCATCCTTTGTAGTTTGTTAACTTCTTCTTAGTTTTTTTTATGTTTTGGCTCACAATCTATGATTGCAGAACATGTCGTCTAATAGGGGTGACGCTGAGAGAGGCTCACGCAGGCCAAATGCTCCCTCCTCCTCCAAGCCAACTACAAAAGGGAAAAAGAAAGTCCCATCTTCCTGAGACCAAGTCTCAGAGGAGGAGAGGGTTCAATTCAAAATGGAGGGCATAAAAGTGATCTATGATCGTGATAGGGGTAGGACCTTCAATGAGGAACAAAGCTTCAACCTGAATGTGGTGGGGGACAATCTACCCAACATTCCCACTCAGTTTACCAACCGTCAGTGGCAACCATTTCAAAAAGTGCCCAAAAAGTACTACAAGGAGTTATCCGAGAGTTCTTCGCCTCATATCAGGCCTCACAGGATGCTAAAGTCCATAAAGGGGGTTGTGCGAAATTCCCCGCATTAGACTCAGTTATGGTTCAGGGAAAAGAAGTCAAGATCACCCCAACTACAATTAATGCCATCTATTGGAGCAATCCAATTGAATCAGCACCTGACCTCATGGAGAAGATACTTCTCAAGCACAAACCTCTCGAATGGGCTGCCCCCATCATTGCTCCTGACATACATCCCTGGGCCACTATGGGGGGTGAATTCCCTGCCTGACTTTATACTTCGAGGCACACGTGTGGTATGACTTTGTGCGCTCCCATCTAATACCTTCTCAAAATGAGCAAAAGATAACACACGATGGATCCATGCTTGTAGCTGCAATCATGGTAGGAGATTATATCAATGTGGGTGAGGTCATTGCCATATTGATAAAGAGGAAATCTCAAAGGAGTGGTGATGCATTTCCCTTTTTGGTGTTAATTAGCAAACATTGTACTCAAGTCGGTATTCCTCTCTTCAACTGTGATACTCCTACTCCTTCCATTAGTGTATTGGATCTTGACAAGAAAATAGACAGGGATGCCCCCATGTTTAAGAGGCAAAGGGTTGAGCAATTGAGTGGGGTTGATAGTGATGAGCTTGGTGGTAGGGTAGATGCTTTATCTCCCTCCCGGACTACCTCAGAGGCACATCAACAGGCCCCTGCACCCTCTAGACCAAAGGTAGCATTCATAAGATAGTGGACATGACCCATAGCCATGAGCGGCAGCTGGCCGAGCTGGCCTCGAAGCTACCCGGTATGATAAACAAGGTTGTCAAGAGTGCATTTAAGGGGGTGGTAGATAGCTTGAACACACTATGTAAGAGGGTTGATGTCATGGAGGGGGAAATCACTACATTTCGGAGAGATGTGGTCAAAGCCAAGGGCAAAGCCTCGATGGTGCATGAAGATTTGACCACATTGCCTCCACCTCAGAAGATTCCCTGACCTCTAGATAACTTGTTTGCATCTTATGCGTATGAGGGGCTACCCGGTAATGATGATTATGAGTTGGATGATGATGAGAAACCTGACATTCAGCGGGTTCTTCATGACTCTGCACTTTCTACAAACTCTCAAAGGATGGTGCTGGTCCGAGTAGAAGGAATACTTGTGAGAAAGCAGCTACTGATGATGATGATGATTAGACCTAGTCCTCCAGGGAGTTCCACCCTTATTAATTTTATTGCACAAAGAGCATTGAGGGCAATGCTCTTTTTATGGGGAGGGGTGGCTTTACTGGCTTTTGTTGGTGCCCGTGAGTGGGCTTGAGATATTTTATCACCCTTGTTATGCCTTGTTGACATTCTTCTAGATTTCATTCAGCCCTTGTCGGGCATATTTGTTATGTTTTTTTTATTATTATTTTGAGCTTATTTGTGCCCTTGTCAGGCTTGATTGTTGTTGATTGAGATTGTGTTGCCGGGTTAGTCTTACATGCTCCATTGTCTTACTACTCGTGCTTTATAAATGTGCTAAAGGCCTATACCGAGGCTTGTTTTGAATGAATCATGAGTGCGCGATTCGGATATCGACTTGTTAATATTAGTTTAGAAATAAATTCTGAGGGTTTTCTTAATACCACGATTCTTTCCCAAGGAGCAAGAGTTTTGATTATTTTCTTTTCCTTCTCTTTTGTTTTTGTGTGTCAAATCGGGTTGGTGTTTCCCTATGATAGATTGAGAGGAGACTTTCTTAAGGGAAAATTCCAAATTCTAGTTTAGAATTGAGTTTGTAGCTGCTTGTCTTGAAATGGGCCCACCAAAAAATTTCTCGTGGCAAATTATTTTGAAAATAAAAGGAAGAAGGGAAATGAATTTTTGAGGAAAAGCATTCTCTTCTCATGACTTGCACACTCTCGCTTTGGCTTGATTGACTCACAAACGAGTGTGTAATGAACTCGGAATAGCTTGTCAAAAATCATTTGCCCCAATTGATTGTGAGACTAATGAAAGAGGTCTTGTGGCATGATGCCTTGTGTGGTGAGGCTTTACCTTGATTCTTGTGCATAAGTGTCATCTAGAACTTGCCCCGAATGTGATTCAAGGCAAAATTCTAGGTGTGACCGAACTTGGAAGATGACCTTAGGCCCTTTTTGACAGCCACTTCACCCAAATGACTTCCCACGACATCAAATCCTAGTGAACCCCTTTGATCTTGTGACCGTTCTTTGGCACCTTGTAACGCCTTGACCCTTTTGGAATCTCTATTTTGGCACCCATCCTCCCTAATTGCTTGAAAATGAGATATAGCTAAAAGCCTAAGTTTGTGGGGGGGGGGGGGGGGCGAAAGATGACATAGGCAAATGCCTAAGTTTGGGGGTGCATGTGATCAAATAAGGATAAGAAAAGAAGTGCACTTCAAGTGCAAGGTAGTACCTTAATTCCGAATTGAAAATTGCTCCAAAAGATCAATCCAATGAGCAAATTAAAAAGCAAAAATAGGTGCTACCAAGTAAAGGTGGTATGAGGAGTATGAAGGATCATGAGTCAAAAGGAGAAATCTTGGGTTGTGAGAGGGAGAATTAAGGTGACGTTGAAATAGAAAAATGTGAGTGGTGTTCAAAATGAGAACAAAGAGCATTAGGGAGGTGTAGTCACTTGAACGAAATTATATCCTCACCTTAGCCCTAGCCAACATGATCAACGTCATTAGTGACTTGCGAGTTGTACCAAGGACTTGCGAGTTACATTAGGGAAAACTATGATTGGGAGCAAAATTTCCTTGATTTTGAATAAGAAATGATGTCCTTTTTGAACAGATTTTGAAATGATCAATTGCCTTGAATTTATGATGGTTCAAATTGAGATAAGCATAGTAGTTGAGTCATTTTTTTGAGTCTTTTGCTTATTCTTTTTCTTAATTTTTAGTGTAGAGTAGTCTTTTGTGCCTTGATTGAGCCTAGAGCATAATTCATTCCTTGTCTTGTGAGTATCTTGCTTGAGGACAAGCAATAGTTCAAGTTTGGGGATTTTTTAAATCGGTAATCTACCAACTTATTGAGCCTACATCCATGAATTATTGCTACGTTTTGAATAGATTTAGAGGTTCTTATGGCCTTTATTAATGTTTATGTAGTTACTTTTGATAGATGATGATAAACAAGGAAATGGACCCAAAAAGTGCTCAAAAGGAGTGAAGTGTGAAGCATTCAGAAAAGCTGAAGATTCTGACTGAAGATGCAGTGATGTGCGACATGCACAAGCCGAGGTGCGAACCGCACCTCCTCCGTATAGAGCTGCAATTTTCCTGAAGAGTCTGTTAAGGGGTGAGGTCATTGTGCGATGCGCACATCTCAAGGTGTGAACTATACCCCCTTCGCACAGAGCTCCTAAAGATAGCTGAAGTCACTGGTTCAACTGAAGGCAGTGTGCAATACGCACATCATAACATGCGAACCGCATGTCGCGCCTCACACCTCCCAAAGGGCATTTTTGTCCTAAATTTTGGTGACATTTTGGGAAACTATAAAAGGTCAAATTATGCACAATTGTAAATAACTTTTCTCACTCTTGAATATTCTGAAGAGCTTTTTGCTTGAAAACTAAGTTTTCACCTCCATTGAGAAGAGGGTTTTAATCTAATTCTCTTGGTTAACACTTGTATGCTCAAATTGAATCTAGAACTTGAGATTCAGCTCTAATGGAATAGATTTAACTTACCCAGCTGGTATATCTTTCTCTCTTGATATGAGTGGCTAATTTCTCTTATCTAGAGGTGCATTGATGATGGGTGTTTAACAAATGGGTGTGGGTGTTATTTATTCTTGCTTATAATTGCTTAACTGACATGTGTCTAGTAATTTCACAAAGTTTTAATCCTAAAATTGGTGGTTGCAAACATTAATTTTCATTACTTGACTATGTGATTGCTTGGGAAAGGATTTCATAGTTTCGAATGTGAATTTACTAGTGGGAACTTGGGATTCTACTTAGATTTGAGGCTAGAGGTAACTCTTATCGACGGAACCACCCATTTAAGGGTCTAACCTAGGGATAGTGTGACCTCTCCAAGGTTAGATTGGTTGTTTATTAATCAAATTGATGATGCTCTAACCGAGATCATCGGATATAAGATTGTTGATCGAGAGATAAGCAATTCTTACCCATGACCAATGCTATTTATGTTATTAAGCAAGAATAAGTATGAATTGATAATCACCCTATTCCATAACTAAAGCCCCATCAAATATGCATCCCTAGTTGTCTAGTCAACTTAGTACACCCGCTTTCATTTTATTGCTTTTTAATTGAATTGCGATTGTAGTGACAACATCCCAATTCCCCTATCCTTTTACTTTATATTTTGAGCATTTACTCTTGTTTTGAATTTAACTCAATACAATCTCTATTTAGCTACTCCAAGTCCCTTGGGTATGACCTCGACACTCGTTGGGAACTATAAATTTTGTTTTGCTGCACGATCGTCGTGACCTCCAACTTTGGAGAGCACAATTTGAGCGTTCATCACATAGCTCTTCTCAACTCTTCACACTTAGCTCCCTTTTGGCTCTTTTTGGGTACATATCCTTGTTTTTCATCTTAGGTACGATCTCTATTTGTAATCAGTTTGCTTCTACTTTATTTGATTCGGAGTCTACATTCTCCAATGTGTCTACGTATTAAGCTACTCGTCTAGAATCTACTTGTGACTTATTACATGTGCCTTTGCATGTAGCTACCCTAGTAGGAGATTCTTTAGTACTAAATCATGTATACCAAGCTTGTGTGGTGACTATTATGGGGTATGACACATGGGTAGACCTGATTATGCTAGATATGGTTAATTTCGATGTGATTTTAGGCCTGGATTGGTTGTCTCCCTACCATGCAGTCTTGGATTGCTTTGCCAAGACCATTACTCTATGGATGCTTGGTATCCCTCCTATAGTTTGGAAGGGTACTGATAGTCATATACCGAGGGGAGTTATATCTTTCTTGAGCGCCCATCGGTTGGTTGGGAAGGGGTACTTATCCTGTCTTGGTTACATCCGTGATACTAGTGCCACCACACCTTCACTTGACTCAGTTCCTGTCGTTTATAAGTATTTGGATGTGTTTCTTCCTCCTAGTCATGATACTGACTACCATCGATGTCGACCCAGGCACTCAGCCCATTTCTATTCCTCCATATCAGATGGCACAAGCCAAGTTGAGGGAGCTTAAGGATCTGCTCCAGGATTTGTTAAGTTAGAGGGTTCATCAGGCCTAGTGTGTCTTCGTGGGGTGCTCCGGTTCTATTTGTAAAGAAAAATAATAGGTCCATGCATATGTGTATCGACTACAGGTAGTTAAATAAGTTGATAGTAATGAACAGGTATCCAATGTTGCATATTGATGATCTATTTGACCATCTACAAGCTACAGCAGTGTTCTCTAAGATAGACTTGAGGTTCGCGTATCACCAGTTGAGGATTAGGGTTGCAGACATCCCAAAGACCACATTTAGGACTCGATACGATCATTATGAGTTCCTAGTCATGTCTTTTGGGTTGACCAATTCCCCAACAATATTTATGGATTTGATGAATCATGTGTTTAGAGCCTACCTGGATTCCTTCGTGATTGTATTCATCGATAATATTCTGGTATATTCAAGGAGTAGAGAGGAGCATGAGCAACATCTGAGAGTTATGCTTCAGACCTTGCGAGACCATTTGTTATATGCCAAATTCACTAAGTATGAGTTTTGGCTTGAGTCTGTGGCATTCTTGGGGCAAGTTATGTCCAAGGATGGGATTATGGTAGATCCGGTGAAGATTGTGGTAGTTTATGACTGTCTACGCCTACTTCTCCTACAGAGGTTCGCAGTATCATCGGGTTGGAAGGTTACTACAGATGCTTTTTGGAGGGGTTTTCTTCTATAGAAGCTCCATTGACGAGATTGACCCAGAAGAATGTTCCTTTTCAGTGGTATGATGAGTACGAGGCGAGCTTTCGGAAGCTCAAGGCCTTATTGATTTCAGCTCCAATTCTTACTTTTCGGTCGAGGGTCAGGGGTTTACAGTGTATTGTGATGCTTCTGGTGTTGGTTTGGGTTGTGTATTGATGCATAAGGGCTTATTTATTACTTATACTTCTAGAAAACTGAAGGTTCACGAGAGGAAATACCTTACTCATGACTTGGAGTTAGCAGCAGTATTCTTCGAGTTGAAGATTTGAAGGCATTATCTGTATGACGTGCATCGTGAGATCTTCACTGACCATCATAATCTTCAGTATATCTTCAGCCAGAAGGACCTAAATTTGAGACAGCGCAGGTAGTTTAAGTTACTGAAGCACTACAACATCTCCATCCACTATTATCCGGGCAAGGCAATGATGTAGCGGGTGCCTTGACCCAGAAGGCAGTGAGTATGGGTAGCTTGGCATTCTTAGTAGCAAAGGAACGACCTTTAGCTTTAGACATCTAGTCCTTGGCTAATAGATTGGTTAGACTTGACATCTCTGAGTTGGGTCATATTTTTGCTTGTGTTGAGGCAAGATCTTCCTTATTGGAGCAGATTTGGGCACAACAGTTTGATGATGCGAGGTTAAGGATCATTCATGATAAGGTGTTGAGCGGTGAGGCTAGGAAGGCGACCTTATATTCAAAGGGTGTTCTGAGGATTGAGGGTCGTATATGCGTTCCTAGAGTTGGTGACCTGGTTAGGTTAATCTTGGAGGGGGCTCATTGTTCTAGGTATTCCATTCATCCCGGGGAAGCTAAGATGTATCGTGACTTGAGGCAACACTACTGGTGGTGTGGGATAAAGCGGGATATCTCAGATTTTGTATCTAAGTGCTTGAACTGTCAACATGTGAAGTTTGAGCACTAGAGACCAGGTGGTTTGACTCAGAGGCTACCTATTCTGAAGTGGAAATAGAAGCAGATAGCTATGGACTTAGTAGTCAATATACTACGTACTTTGTGGAGATTTTATGCTATTTGGGTCATCGTGGATAGTTTGATGAATTCTACTCACTTTTGTTGGTTCAGACTTCCTACAGTTCTGAGAGTTTTACTCAGACCTACATTTGTGAGGTTGTCTGTTTGCATGGGGTGCCAGTTTCTATCATTTCTGATTGTGGTACTGATGAATGCTCAAATCGTGCTCCCTAAATTGGTGGTCACAGCTATCGTGCAGCAAAACCAAATTTATAATCCCAAAGAGTGTCGGGGTCGTACCCAAGGGACTTGGAGTAGCTAAATAGAGATTGTATCGAGTTGAGTTCAAAACGAGAATAAATGCTCAAAATAGAAAGTAAAAGGATGGGGGAATTGGGATGATGTCACTACAATCGCAATTCAGTTAAACAATAGTAAAAAGAAGGCGGGTGTACCAAATTGACTAGATGACTAGGGATGCATATCCGATGGGGCTTTAATTATAGGATAGAGTGATTATCAATCCATACTTATTTTTGCTTATTTACATAAGTAGCATTGCTCATGGGTAAGAATTGTTTATCTCTCAATCAACAATCTTATATTCGATGATCTCGGTTAGAGCATCATTAGTTTGATCAACAAACAACCAATCAAAGCTTAGGGAGGTCACACTATCTCTAGCTTAGACTCTTAAATGAGTGATTCCGTCGATAAGAGCTATCTCTAGCCTCAAATCTGAGTGGAGTCCCAAGTTTCCACTAGTAATTTCACATCCGAATCCATTAAATCCTTTCTCAAGCCATCACATAATAAAGTAATAAAAATTAATGTTTGCAACCACCAATTTTAGGATTAAAACTTGGTGAAATTACTAGAACCATGTCAAATAAGAAATGATAGGCAACAATAAATAACACCCACACCCATTTGTTAAGCACCCATCATCAACACACCCCTAGACAAGAGAAATTAGCTAATCATAGCAAGAGAGAAAGAGATATCAATTGGGTAAGTCAAAATCTCTTCCATTAGAGCTGAAACTCATGTTCTAGCTTCAATTTGAGCACACAAGTGTTAACCAAGAGAATTAGATGAAAATCCTCTTCTCAAGGGAGGTGAAAACTTAGTCTCAAAGCAAAAAGTTCTTCAGAATATTCAGGACTGAAGAAAGTTATTTACAATTGTGCCTAAATAGGCCTTTTATAGTTTCCCAAAACGTCACTTAAAGTTAGGACAAAAATGCCCTTTGGGAGGTGTGCGGCACGACGTGCGGTTCACACATTGTGATGTGTGTGTCGCACACTACCTTCAGTTGGACCAGTGACTTAGCTTACTTGGGAGCTTCATGCGAAGGGGGTGCAGTTTGCACCTTGGGATGTGCGCGTCACACAGCGACCGCAGCCCTTAATAGATTCTTTAGTGGCTTTTGTAGCTTCCTGCGGAGGAGGTGCGGTTCGCACCTCAGCTTGTGCGTGTCGCACGGCTACCACATCTCAAGTCAGAATCTTTATCTTTTCTGAATGCTTCACACTTAACTCCTTTTTGAGCTCCTTTTGGGTCCATATCCTTGTTTTTCATCTTTTATCAAAAGTACCTGCATAGACATCAATAAAGGCCATAAGAACCTCTAAATCTATTCAAAACATAGCAACAATTCATGGATATAGGCTCAATAAGTTGGTAGATTACCGACTTATCAAACCCCCAAACTTGAACTATTGTTTGTCCTTAAGCAAGATACTCACAAGATAAGGAATGAATTATGCTCTAGGCTCAATCAAGGAACAAAAGACTACTCTATACTAAAAATTAAGAAAAATAATAAGCGAAAGACTCACACAAATGACTCAACTACTATGCTCATCCCAATTTGAACCACCACAAATTCAAGGCAATTGATCATTTCAAAACCTTTTCCAAAAGGACATCTTTCTCATTCAAAATCAAGGGAATTTTTTCATTCAAAACAAGACATTTAAGCTTCTCAAGTCATTGGCATGGACCGTCAATATTTGCCTCGAGATTCTCCACACAACTTATCTCATTCATTCCTCTCAATTGAAATAGAGACTCTATGTTTCAATTTGAGTTCATGATGTCACTCAGCACAAGAGAGAATCCCACTCATAATCATTCAATTTACAAAACATGGGATTATAAGGGAACCAAGAAGACTCTCACTCTCTCAAGGAAGTTCAAGTGCATACGCGTCAAGCCATAGGCTTGCCCTTTATGTATATCGCCACTAATGTAGGGTAGCCAAGCTCGGAATCACTAAGGACTTGCGGGTTACGATATGGGATAGGGCTAAGCTGAGGATATCATTTGCGCATTTGAAAAACACGAGTAGTAAGACAATGGGGCATGTAAGACCAACTCAGCACACAATCAACAAAAATCAAGCCCGGCGAGTGCACAAATAAGCTCAAAGTAAAAAGGCCCAGCGAGGGCAATGTCAACACAACAAGCATTATGATGTCAATGAGTAGGCTAAAAATGAGTGCCAAAAATTATGATGTCAAGCATTATGATGTCAATGAGTAAGCATTATGATGTCAATGAGTAAGCATTATGATGTCAACAAGCATTATAATGAGTGCCAAAAATTCCTGAGTAGGCTAACGATGATGATGACACCTCCTTGAATAGAACCGATAAGGTGGTCGAGATACTGGTGGAGCTGGTGGTGATGGTGGTGGTATGTAAGCATGTGCTGGATCTATCTGAAAACCTTCCAACAAAGGAATCGATGGGTCCCATCGAACCTGAAGGAGTCCCAAAGTCTCCACAACCCACCTGTCCGAGTAGGTCATCCACTCAGGTACAAGGACCTCGGTTGAAGTCCCCATTCTCTCACATATGTCATGGGTGGTTCCTGTTGATTTTGGATGACTGACTCTGAACTCTCAGGGGCAATTTCAACCGGTGCCATGGCCTCCTGTACCTCAGTTATTTCCTCTTCATCAACTGGGTCCCAACCTGTGCACCAATCATCGGGAGGGATAGCATATCTCGGAGGGGAACTATTGAGAAACCAATTTGGTTCAACATGCGGGATCACTTGCTTGAGTCCCTCGACCTTCTTTTCTATGGTATCCATTCTAGCACAAAGATTGCTTACCTTTGACACTATCGGTTTCAAGGCCCACTTGATAGCGAATTTGATTAAGGTCGGGATGTCCTTGGCTAACTTATGTAGGAGATCCTCATTTTGGTTAGTGATTTGAGCAAGGTTTAGCAAATTACCTGAAGGGGGGTTCACTGGAGATGTCACACATGTTGTGCTTGATATTCGTAGAGCTGGCGGTATATTACTGGCTTGATCATGAACAATATGCTCACATCTGGCCCTGCTTGGGGCTACACGAGGTGTTTTAGATAGGAGTCTCTTCTTGACATGTGGGGCATCCTTATCTCTCTTTGTCTCTAAATAAACCATGCTCGTAGCTTGGGTAACCTTGTCTAATGAATAGCATAGAGGGCATTCGGCTTGGATACACAACAAACTGATGAGACATGGAAATGCCATGGAGGTGGAGTCATGATTATCTTTTCTCTTGAGATGTTCCGCTACGATTTGTCCCTCATTCAAGGGGAGGCTATCCATGACGCAGGCTATAAGAATGGCCATTTCAATAGTCACTGTAGTGGTGTGACTAGTTGGGATAAATCTCGTACTCATAAATTCTAGCCACATGCGAGCGATAAAATTCGCCCCTTTGAGATGGCCCAAAAGGGGTTCCCTTGGGCAATGATACTAGCAACCCACTCGTATTGATCTTCCTTTGCATCCACAAGTTCTAAGTACATTGATTCTGGAATTGGTTCATCATCCCAAATAGGAAAGTAGATGGCTGCAGGGGTTATGTTGACCTCCTTACCTCGGACCAACACTGACTTGAGGCACGGTAGTTTGCTCAGTGGGCCTTTGTGATTTAGCATGTCAAGTCGGGCCCGGTACGAAGCATAGAATTCTCTTACCAATTCATGAAGATAGGGGCCCGAAGGCTTGGTAAAATGTTCCCAGGCCTTTTGCGAAACTGCTCTGGCATGTTTGGGAACTCATTTTGAAAATCTTCCCTATCGATCCCCTTCTCCTCCAAGAATGGGCAATTTTGGAACTTAAGATAGTAGGCTTCCATTCCCCTGAGCCCAAAGCAGACTCCCGGCTCAATGTGCTCAACCTCTTGCATGGGAATACCTGCATTTGGAGTGTGTTTCAGGGCACGTCTCTTTTGATGGTGCCTGTTGGAATACATAACCCTACGAAAGGGCATTAGTAGTATGAACTATGATTATATACACAACTAAAAGAAGTTTGGAATTCAGTGAAGTGGAAAACAAAAGAGAGGAGTGTTGGCTCGTGTGAACCACATGCGGACCGCACTAGGGAGAGTTCATGTCGCATGTGCCATCACATGAGCTAACAGACCCCTACAAGTGGTTTTCCATTGGAGGTGCGAAGCTGGTGTGAATCGCACAAACCACAATACGCATCGCACCAAGCTTCACCCCTAAAAGCAGTGATTGGTTATTTCTTTTCAACATTGTGCGATGCCTTGTGTGACTCCCACATCAAGACCTATGCATCGTATATGAAGTGCACAAAGGAATAATTGGGATTTCAGGTTTCTTGTGTTCTTGTGTATTACACATATGATCCATAGATCAAGGCTTGCTTAATCACTTGGCACCATGCATCAAATCAAATGATAATAAGCAAAGGGGCACAAGGGCTATCATGAGCACAACTTCCGGGTACTCAGACTTCCCCGGATTTCCATTAACACAACAACAACCAAGAAAGAAACTCAACACTTTCCCTTAAGATGGACATTACCCCATCTATCATCGGGAATATCAAGCCCTACTTGCAACAATGGATACCAACAAATATTTTTTTAGCAACAATTAATCCCTCTCCCTCCAAAGATCATACACTCCAAAATGGAGTTTCAATAAAGATCATGGGCATACAATCAATAACTTTTAGCCTTACTAATCAATGTTCAACCAAACCTCATGACAAACGGCGACTTGCCCTTAAGAATGACGTCACCCAATCTATCCTCGGGCCAACTCATTTGTTAGTCAGGAGTGCGTTATTAAGAATTCACCCCAACACATAATTCAAGGCTAAAAATCACTACCAATCAACATGCATTAACAAAATTAAACTTCAACCAAGTTGACATATAGTAATATCATCAATACAACTCAAAATTGGGGACCCAAAACTTTCGGATTTCACCCAAAAATCAACCATGGAAATTCTACTAAGCATGCTTCACAATATGAGTTCCCAACCTTCATAAAAACAAGTCTTTAACGTCGGGGGAACCTACCACAAGTGAAGATTATGAAGAGAGGAGTGAAAATTGAAGCTTTTTGTTCTTCAACAATGGTGACCCACGAGAACTTCCCAGAGACTGCGGCGGCAATGGTGGTGGAGTGGTGGAGATGGTTAGGTGAGAGAAGAAGAAGATTTTTGGGGAGGTTTGCGGGGTTTGGAGAAAGTTTTGGGAGAGAATTTTGGGAGTTAGAGAGAAAAGATGGTGAAAAAGAAGAAGAGAGGCGGTTTTAAAGGAAAAAAAGAAGAAAAATTTGTTGGATCATCTCCGAGTCGGTCAACAGGTTAGGTCAATTAAAATTCAAACTTACCACTTTTGTGCCGCAAAATGCGATTCGCATCAGGGAAGGTGCGAACCACGTGACATATCGCACATTCCCCTTTTTCTTTCCTTGGTTTGCCCAGGTGTCTACTTAGCCATTCAATGGAGGTGCGACGCACACATGGGCTTATGCAGTCTGCACGACCCAGCGCACATCACCTCCCATTTTTAAATTTCCTTCAGGTAGTCTGCTTTTGTGTGCGCTAAGCTGTGCGACATGCATAATTGTTTGTGCGGTCCGCACAGTACTTTGCACACCTCTTTTTAGCCTAATTTTTTTGTGCTAGTTCATTCTCCACTCCATGTATTCCCTAAAAACACCAAAGACAACAAAGGGTGAAGAAAATTAAAGAAAATATACTTGGCTTGCCTCCCAAGAAGCGCTTGATTTTATGTCACGTCTCGATGATAGTACCTCAATCCTCAACCATTATCGGAAGGCATGCCAATCCGGTTGGCGTGGCCCCATCTCCAGAAGGAAAATTGCTCCATCAATATCTTAGAGATGTCATTATATTGCTCACTTGGCAATGAATCAAATGCCGGCGCCTTGCCCACTTCACACTCTCTAAGAGCATCATCCCATTTCCCCTCCAAGTCTATCACCAATATTACTCTCAAATCATCTAGAGGCCTCGTGGGCTGGCAAATGTTGAAAGTCACTATCTCATACCCCACTCATAATTTGAGTTCTACAAGCTCTACATCAACAAGGGCCCTCCCAGTAGCCAACAATGGTTGTCTCAAGATAATGGGTACCTCCACATCTACTTCACAGTCCAAGAAGACAAAGTCCGCAAGAAGAATTAGTTTGTCCATATTTAGCAATACATCAAATAAGATTCCTACAGGGTGCTTAATAGACCTATCGTCTATGAGTAGCCGCATAGAAGTAGGCTTGGGAGTGCCCAATCCTATCTTCTTGAAAATCACAAGGGGCATCAGGTTGATGCTTTCTCCCAAGTCGCACAAGGCCTTTCGGAATACAAATATTCCAATTGTACATGGTATAGTGAATGCACCTGGGTCTTCTCTCTTCGTAGCCACATTGCTAGTCATCACGGCACTACAACTGTGTGAAATCCCAATCGTGCCCAAGTCAACCACCTTCTTCTTTTTAAGTAACTCCTTCTTAAATTTAGAGCACCCTGGCATCTGCATTAGAGCTTCGACAAAAGGAATGTTTATTGATAGCTTGCTGAACATGTCAACAAACTTGCTAACATCTCCATCCATTATCATCTAGGAAAGGCAAATGTTATAGAGGGTGCCTTGACCCAGAAGGCAGTGAGTATGGGTAGCTTGACATTCTTAGTAACAAAGAAACGACCATTAGCTTTAGACATCCCGTCCTTGGCTAGTAGGTTAGTTAGACTTGACATTTCTGAGCTGGGTCATATTTTTGCTTGTGTTGAGGCAAGATCTTCCTTGTTGGAGCATATTCAGGCACAAAAATTTGATGATGCAAGGTTAAGGATCATTTGTGATAAGGTGTTGAGCGGTGAGGCTAGGAAGGCGACCTTAGATTCAAAGGGTTTTCTGAGGATTGAGGGTCGTATATGCATTCCTAGAGTTGGTGACCAAGCTACGTTAATCTTGGAAGGGGCTCCTTGTTCTAGGAATTCCATTCATCCTGGGGCAGCTAACATGTATTGTGACTTGAGGCAACACTACTGGTGGTGTGGGATAAAGAGGGATATCTCAAATTTTGTATCTAGGTGCTTGAACTGTCAACGGGTGAAGTTTGAGCACTAGAGACCAGGTGGTTTGACTTAGAGGCTACCTATTCTGAAGTGGAAATAGGAGCATATAGCTATGGACTTCCTAGTCAATTTGCCATGTACTTTGTGGAGATTTGATGCTATTTGGGTCATCGTGGATAGGTTGATGAAGTCTACTCACTTTTTGCTGGTTCAAACATCCTACAATTCTGAGAGGTTGGCTCAGATATACATTTGTGAGGTTGTCTGTTTGCATGGGGTGCTAGTTTCTATCATTTATGTTTGTGGTACTAATGAAATCTCAAATCGTGCTCCCTAAATTGGAGGTCACGGTGATCGTGCAGCAAAACCAAATTTATAATCCCAACGAGTGTCGGGGTCGTACCCAAGGGACTTAGAGTACCTAAATAGAGATTTTATCGAGTTGAGTTCAAAGCGAGAGTAAATGGTCAAAATAAAAAGTAAAAGGATGGGGGAATTGGGATGTTGTCACTACAATCGCAATTCAATTAAACAACAGTAAAATGAAAGCGGGTGTACCAAGTTGACTAGACGACTAGGGATGCATATCCGATGGGGCTTTAATTATTGGATAGAGTGATTATCAATTCATACTTATTCTCACTTATTTACATAAGTAGCACTGGTCATGGGAAGAAATTGCTTATCTCTCGATAAACCAATCATATATCCGATGATCTCGGTTAGAGTATCATCGGTTTGATCAACAAATAACAAATCTAAGCTTGGGGAGGTCACACTATCTCTAGCTTAGACCCTTAAATGGCTGATTTTGTCGATAAGAGCTATCTCTAGCCTCAAATCTGAGTGGTGTCCAAAGTTCCCACTAGTAATTTAACATCCGAAACCATGAAATCCTTTCTCAAGCCATCACATAGTCAAGTAATGAAAATTAATGTTTGCAGCCACCAATTTTAGGATTAAAACTTGGTGAAATTACTAGACCCATGTTAAATAAGCAATTATAGGAAAGAATAAATAAAACCCACACCCAAATTTGTTAAGCACCCATCATCAACACACCACT
Source organism: Jaltomata sinuosa (assembly GCA_003996215.1). Classification (NCBI taxonomy): domain Eukaryota; kingdom Viridiplantae; phylum Streptophyta; class Magnoliopsida; order Solanales; family Solanaceae; genus Jaltomata; species Jaltomata sinuosa. The sequence continues at coordinate 116,889 of QJPP01000038.1, forward strand.
AGATAAGAGAAATTAGCATATCATAGCAAGAGAGAAAGAGATATCAATTGGGTAAGTCAAAATCTCTTCCATTAGAGCTGAATCTCAAGTTCTAGCTTCAATTTGAGCACACAAGTGTTAACCAAAAGAATTAGATGAAAACCCTCTTCTCAATGAAGGTGAAAACTTAGTCTCAAAGCAAAAAGCTTTTCAGAATATTCAGGACTGAGGAAAGTTATTTACAATTGTGCCTAAATAGGCCTTTCATTGTTTCCCAAAACGTCACTAAAAGTTAGGACAAAAATGCCCTTTGAGAGGTGTGCGGTTTGCATATTGTGATGTGTGCATCGCACACTGCCTTCAGTTGGACCAGTGACTCAGGTGACTTAGGAGCTTCATGCGAAGGGGGTGCAGTTTGCACCTTGGGATGTGCGTATCACACAGCGACCGCAACCCTTAATAGATTCTTTAGTGGCTTTTGTAGCTTCCTGCGGAGGAGGTGCGGTTCGCACCTCAGCTTGTGCGTGTCGCACAGCTACCACATCTCAAGTCAGAATCTTTATCTGTTCTGAATGCTTCACAGTTAACTCCTTTTTGAGCTCCTTTTGGGTCCATATCCTTATTTTTCATCTTTTATCAAAAGTACCTGCATAGACAATAATAAAGGCCATAAGAACCTCTAAATCTATTCAAAACATAGCAATAATTCATGGATATAGGCTCAATAAGTTGGTAGATTATCGACTTATCAAACCCCCAAATTTGAACTATTGTGTGTCCTCAAGCAAGATACTCACAGGACAAGGAATGAATTATGTTCTAGGCTCAATCAAGGCACAAAAGACTACTCTACACTAAAAATTGAGAAAAAGAATAAGCGAAAGACTCACACAAATTACTCAACTACTATGCTCATCTCAATTTGGACCACCACAAATTCAAAGCAATTGATCATTTTAAAACCTTTTCCAAAAGGACATCATTTCTCATTCAAAATCAAGGGAATTTTGTCATTCAAAACAAGACATTTAAGCTTCTCAAGTCATTAGCATGGACCGTCAATGTTTGCCTCGAGATTCGCCACACAACTTGTCTCATTCATTTCCCTCAATTGAAATAGAGACTCTATGTTTCAATTCGAGTGCATGATGTCACTCACCACAAGAGAGAATCCCACTCATAATCATTCAATTCACAAAACATGAGATTATAAGAGAACCAAGAAGATTCTCACTCTCTCAAGGAAGTTCAAGTGCATACGCGTCAAACCATAGGCTTGCCCTTTATGTATATCGCCACTAATATAGGGTAGCCAAGCTCAGAATCACCAAGGACTTGCGGGTTACGATATTAGCTAGGGATAAGGTGAGGATATCATTTGGTTTAAGTAACTACACCTCCCTAATGCTCTTTGTTCTCATTTCAAACACCGCTCACAATTTCCAATTTCAACTTCCTTATTTCTCCCTCGCACAACCCAAGATTTCTCTTTTTTACTCATGATCATTCAGACTCCTTATACCACCTTCACTTGGTAGCACCTATTTTTGCTTTTCAATTTTCTCATTGGATTGATCTTTTGGAGATATTTTCAATTCGAAATTAAGGTGCTACCTTGCACTTGCAGTGCACTTTTTTCTTCTCCTTATTTGATCACATGCACCCCCAAACTTAGGCATTTGCCTATGTTATTTCGTTTCCCCCCAATAATAGGCTTTTAGCCTACATTTCATTTTCAAGCAATTAGGGAGGATGAGTGCCAAAATAGAGGTTCCAAAAAGGTCAAGATGTTAACAAGGTGCCAAAGAACGGTCACAAGCTTAAAGAGGTTTACTAGGATTTGATGTCATGGGAAGTCATTTGGCTGAAGTGGCTATCAAAAAGGGCCTAAGGTCATCTTCCAAGCTCGGTCACACCTAGAATTTCGCCTTGAATCACATTCGGGGCAAGTTTTAGATGACACTTATGCAAAAGAATCAAGGTAAAGCCTCACCACTCAAGGCATCATGCCACAAGACCTCTTTCATTAGTCTCACAATCAATTGGGGCAAATAATTTTTGATGAGCTATTTCGTGTTCATTACACACTCGTTTGTGAGTCAATCAAGCCAAAGCAAGAGTGTACAGGTCATGACAAGAGAATGCTTTTCCTCAAAAATTTATTTCCCTTCTTCTTTTTATTTTCAAAACAATTTGCCAAGAGAAATTTTTCGGTGGGTCCATTTCGAGACAAGCAACTCCAAACTTAATTCTAAACTAAAACTTGGCATTTTCCCTTAAGAAAGGCGTCTCTTAATCTATCATGGGGAAACACCAACCCGGTTTGACACACAAAAACAAAAGAAAAGTAAAAGAAAATAGTCAAAACTTTTGCTCCTTCGGAAAGAACCATGGTATTAAAAAAAACCTCGAAGTTTATTTCTAAACTACTATTAACAAGGCGACATCCGAATTGCACACTCATGATTCATTTAACAACAAGCCTCAGCGTATGCCTTTAGTTCATTTGAAAAACACGAGTAGTAAGACAATGGGGCATGTAAGACCAACCCAGTACACAATCCATAAAAATCAAACCCGGCGAGGGCACAAATAAGCTCAAAGTAAAAAGCAAAACATAATCTAAAGGCACAACGAGGGCAATGTCAACACAACAAGCATTATGATGTCAATAGTTAGAGGCTCCCCAAACCTAAATCAAGCATAGCCCCGATGCATATAAAGTTATACAAATAATAATGAGTGCCAAAAACTCCCTGAGTAGGCTAATGATGATGATGGTGCCTCCTTGAATAGAACCGATAAGGTGGTCGAGATGCCGGTGGAGCTGGTGGTGCCGATGGTGGTATGTGAGCATGTGCTGGATCTATCTAAAACCCTTACAACAAAGGAATCGATGGGTCCCATCGAACCTGAAGGAGTCCCTAAGTCTCCACAACCCACATGTCCGAGTAGGTCATCCACTCAGGTACGAGGACCTCGGTTGAAGTCCCCATTATCTCACATATGTCATGGGCGGTTCCTGTTGATTTTGGATGAATGACTGAACTCTCAGGGGAAATTTCAATCAGTTCCATGGCCTCCTGTACCTCAGCTATTTCTTCTTCATCAACTGGGTCCCAACCTATGCACCAATCATCAGCAGGGATAGCACATCTCGAAGGAGAACTAGCACTTGGGGATTGTAGATTGAGATCCCAATTTGGTTCAACATGCGGGATCACTGGCTTGAGTCCCTTGACCTCCTTTTCTATGGTATCTATTCTAGCACAGAGATTGCTTACCTTTGACACTATTGGTTTCAAGGCTGACTTGATGGTGGATTTGATTAAGGTCGGGATGTCCTTGGCTAACTTTTGTAGGAGATCCTCATTCTGGATAGTGATTTGAGCAAGGTTTAGCAAATTACCTGAAGGGGGGTTCACTGGAGATGTCACACATATTGTGCTTGATATTTTTAGAGCTGGCGGTATATTACTGGCTTGATCATGAACAATGTGCTCACATTGGGCCCTGCTTGGGGTTGCACGAGGTGTTTGAGAATGGAGTCTCTTCTTGACATGTGGGGCATCCTTATCTCTCTTTGTCTCTAAACAAACCATGCCCGTAGCTTGGTTAACCTTTTCTAATGAATGGCATAGAGGGCATTCGGCTTGGATACACAACAAACTGATGAGGCATGGAAATGCCATGGAGGTGGAGTCATGATTAGCTTTTCTCTTAAGATGTTCCGCTATGATTTGTCCCTCATTCAAGGGGAGGCTATCCATGATGCAGGCTATGAGAATGGCCATTTCAATAATCACTGTAGTGGTGTAACTAGTTGGGATAAATCTCATATTCATAAAGTCTAGCCACATGCGAGCTTTGAACTTAAGATCCGAGCGATAAATTTGCCATTTTGAGATGTCCCAAAAGGGGTTCCCTTGGGCAATAATACTAGAAACCCACTCGTATTGATCTTCCTTTGCAGCCACACGTTCAAAGTACATTGATTCTGGAATTGGTTCATCATCCCAAATAGCAAAGTGGATGGCTGCAGGGGTTATGTTGACCTCCTTACCTCGGACCAACACTGACTTGAGGCATGGTAGTTTGCTCAGTGGGCCTTTGTGATTTAGCATGTCAAGTCGGGCCCAGTACAAATCATAGATTATTCTTACCAATTCAGGAAGATAGGGTCCTGGAGGCTTGGTAAAATTTTCCCATGTCTTCTGCAAAACTATTTTGGGATGTTTGGGAATTTTTTTTGAAAATCTTCCCTATCGAGCCCCTTCTCCTCCAAGAATGGGTGATTCTAGAACTTAAGATAGTAGGCTTCCATTCCCCTGAGCCCAAAGTGGACTCCCGGCTCAATGTGCTCAGCCTCTTAAATTGGAATACCTGCATTTGGAGTGTGTTTCAGGGCACGTCTCTTTTGATGGTGCCTATTGGAAGACATAACCCTGCGAAAGGGCATTAGCAGTATGCATTATGAATATATACAAAACTAAAAGAAGTTAGGAATTCAGTGAAGTGGAAAATAAAAGAGAGGAGTGTTGGCTCGTGTGAACCACATGCGGACCGCACTAGGAAGAGTGCATGTCGCATGTGCCATCGCATGAGGTAACAGACCTGATACGATCTTGGTTAGCTTGGAGCATAATTTTAGGGGCTTCTACATATGGATGGTAGCTTGGAGCCTGGAGGAAGCTATGGAGCAACAAATACACAAGGCCATGGGTGATCAAGATGCCATTTGAGCAATCAAGAAGGGCCCTTGTGGGTTATTTCCAAAATAGTCACTTTTGGGCTATTTTTGTAATAGGCTATTTGTGTAAAGACAATAACTATAAATAGTTGTCTTAGCCATTTTCATACTTAGATTTTTGATGATTGAATTGTCTTGAATAGACTTGATATTTTAGGTTAGGATATTGATTGGGTTCAATTCAAATTATTAGTTTAGAATGAGTGATTAGGGTGGATTCCTGAATTGCTTGTGTTATCTTTTTTGCTTAATTGATCATCGAGTTATCATCTTGTGAATTCAATTTGGTTTCTCATTCATTTGATTGAGTTCTCTTCTTCCTTGGTTGATTGTTGATTCAATTAGCCTTTCTTTCTTCTATTCTCATCTCAATTTCTTCTAATTCTCATCTTAATTTCTCCACTCTCTTTATTTTGTGTTGTTGAATTCCGTGTTTCCGGTATCGATTTTAGTCACTCGATTGAGATCGTTATCATCTTGGTATCAGATCTTAGGTTTTAAGAGTTGTTTCATCAATTCTTAGGTCTTAGGTTCATAAATTTGAAAAAAAAATTTAAAAAAAAATTCATCCAAAAAAAAACCGAATTGTTTTGTGTTTGATTTGTTATTTTTGACACTAGATTTGTATTCTCTAGTGTTTTTTGAGTCTAAATCCAAGATTTCAAGCGATTTTGAGTTGTAGGGAAGATTCTACCATTAAAGGAGTTTGAAGGTTTGAAAACTTGAAAATAAGTCTTGAAGATTAGGAGAGATTCGAGCTAGAAAAAGTATTAGGATTTGTTCTCTAGCTTAAAAGGAAGCTTCTCCTAAAATTTGAGACGATTTTGAGTTGATTTGGAGGTGTTTCAAAATTTCACCATTGTTGAGCTTGAAAAAACTTGAAAAATGTGAAGTGAGTTTGTTCTTTGAGGCTAAATTGGAGCTTGAAAAGTATTGGGGTTTGTTCTCTATAGCAAGGGAGCCTAAATCTCAAATTTCATGGAATTTAGAGCTAAAATGAAAGAGTTATGAAGATTTGAAATTCACTTGTTCATGGTGTTCTTCATAGTTTAAAGATGGAGAAAATGAGTTTATTTTCGGCTTGGAATTGAGGGCTAAAAATTATTGGGGTTTGTTTGTGATGTTGAAAGGAGCTCGTGGTTAAAATTTCGTGAAGATCGGAGTTAAATTGAGAGAGTTATGAATTATTAAAGTTCATCAATGTTCATAGTGTTCTTCATTAATTCATGAATTGTTGAGGAAGAATCTTCTAAAAGGTGATGTTTAATCCAAAAGGAAAGGAAAGAAAAAGTGTAAAGATATTTGTGGGGCCAAAAGAGTACAAAAAATATCTGAAAAATTGAAAAAAAAAGAAGATTTTTCCAGCTGTTTTTGTGCCTAATAGGACGCTGCCAACTGGTACCACATGTACAGTTGAGCTCCAGCCCTGCACCAGCTCAGCACAAGCCATCCAGCCATCAACTTCCGTGTTTTTGAGCCGATGGAGGATCGGCTTCCATGTCAGCCACGTGACTTCCGCCCTCAGCCGACTCCAGTCACCCTCAAAACGGCTCCAGCACTCAAGCCAAGCGCCTCCAGGCCCTCCAGCCGGCTCCAGCGACGTTCAAAGACGGCTTCAGCCCGTTTTGGAGCTATTTTTCAAGTTTTTCTCCACTTTTTGAAGCTTTTCTCCATGGATTTCAACCAAATTTCTTTCCAAATTATTTTTCTAGTCAAAATCTTGGTAAATTAGTTTCTTTTTCATTAAATCTACCTTTTTTTTGGTTCATAACTTGATTTTAATTAGTAGATTACCCTACTAAATATTATCAAGTTCTTTGAGTCCGTTTTTTTTTCTTGTGCGTTTCTTTGTGTGCTTCTCTCTTTTATTTCGTAGTTAATTTCTTGATTCAAGTCCTTTTAGTTTTGTTTGAGTCATCCTTCTTTCAAGAGTCACAAGGATCCATTCCTCCACAAGGTTAGATAACCTTGAATTGATTGAGCAAAACTAGTAACACTATCAATTTGGGAAAGAAGCCATAGTAAGTGAGTTGAGAGCTTACATAAAGAGTGGCGTGAGGATTTTATTACTAACTTGTTTGCTAGTTTTGTAGGTACAAAAGGAGGTATAAGGAAGGATGTCATCCATAGCCTCAGAATCTTTTGAAGGGGAATCTTATGAAGGCTATGATTGTGATCATGAGTTATATGATTGTGAGAACTACTACTTCGAAAATGAATGTGAAATGAATGGGGCTTATGTCTCTTATGATGAACATGAAGGAGTAGAAGTATCTTATGGTAAATTCGATAGTGAAGATGAAGAGTATGGGGATTCTCATATTACACACCATGGTGATGAAGACGATGTGAGGTACGATGCTTTCTCCCATATTTCTTATGAATCATTTGAGGAAGATTGTGATAGAAGGGGATATTGTGAAGATGAATTACCATCCTTGTCTTGTGCTACTTCCTATCCTAGTCGAGGGGGTATAGATGTGTAGGTGCAACCAATTCGAAGACGTTGTGTGAACCATAGGAGAAGAACATCCTCTACTTCTTGGAATGCAAGAACTTATACTTCTTATTCTCCTTCTAATGTGACTTGTTCTCCTTATAGTAATGATGTTGGAGGTAGAATTGAAGGATCAATAAGCCATGAAAGTAGAGTGAAATCAAATGAGCCCCTTCCGGTGAGGGATCTTGAATCTTTAAGAATTAAAGAATTAGGGGATGTCATACAAAGAGGAGTTGACAAGGTCATTCGATGGGTTGCCAATCTTAAGCCCTAGGATTTACAAAAGATGTTGAAGAAAACTACTCCTCATGAAGATGAACCCACTAAGGAGTTGAACATAGAAGTCAAAACATCCACACCTTGTGCACCAAAGTGGAAGCTTGAAGTGAAGGGATCATCTAACCCTTCACAAGGGATACTTGGCACTTGTCCAAACTCCAATGAAATTGGGAGACAAAAGATTGAGAGAAGTAAGGGTGTGATAAGTGAGAACTCTAGAGTGGAAAAAGGAGAGGTTGTATGGAGTGATGTGAGAGGGTTGTCACAACCTTATACTAACATTTGTAACCTCTCTTCTTTTTCTAGTTTTCTTGATTCTTGTGCAGGTATTCTTGGAAGCAAACCTATTGTGGAACCTCAAAATATGGAACATCATGAGGTGGTTGAAAGCTTTCAAAGGAAGCAATTATGCTCAAATGTTTGTAACCAAGGTGAAGGCAATTCTTCCTATGAGCTACAAGGTAACAAAGCTAACTCTTGCACTTTATTGAACTTGGAAGATCATTGTGTGGTTAGTGGACAATTGAGTGTCAGTGATAGCTTGTATATGTGTGAGCTTAAAGAGCCTTTACCTTGTGATAATCTTGATGACACCTTGTTGCATGATGATGATGCCATTGTTGTGAGTGCCAAACACTAGTTGATCCTATAGATGACTTGATTGATTCTTCTAGTAAGATCAATTTGAGTCCACCTAGTGTTATCACTTGTGACTTGAGTGAAACTGTATTGTCATATAATGGGGGTAGTAAAATGCTAGTTGGCTATAATAATGGTAATCATGTGTGTGATTCTTTTGAGCTTGATATGCTACCAACTAGTGTTCATTGTGGTGTTGACCAACTTGCTTGTAATGATGACATACTAATTGAGGAGTTGTGTGATGTGATAAATGAACCTCAATTTAGTAATGGTAATGATATAGTTGGTCATGTAGTTAGTCATGTAGGATCTTTACTTAGAGGTGATGATTCCTTGAGTGTTGATTCCATTTCTAATTCTTGTCATGAGGATTTTGAGGTGGAGTATGTTTTTAAGGATAATCCCTTGTTTGAGCTTGACATGACTAATGAAGATGAAATGCATAGTGATGTGTTTTGGCATGATGGAAGTGTAGCCCCTCTTGAAGGCTACCAAGTGATTAAAAATCCACTATGGTATGATGACACACTTTCCAAAGATGAAACTCTCTTCTTGAAAGATGATAGTACGTCTATTGGAGGGGTTAGTGGTCAAAAGGAAAGGGGTGTATGTTCTCTAATGACCCCTTCATTCTTGTGTGAGCCCACTCTTGATCAAGGTCTTAATGCTTGTGGATCAAAGGGTGATTCTATATGTGGGCACACCTTGGATGAAGTTCATTTAAGTAACACCTTTCTCTACTACCTCTTTGCATATGATGATGTCCATGTTTGTATGGGATTTGTTTTATATAGAGGTAGGGGTTTCTTGGGTTGGTCCATTTGCCTTTGTGACCAAACTATGTGGGCTTTTTATATCTTTGACCCCGGTAAACACTCATGGGTGTTTGAACCAATGGAGACACCACATTTGGTATGGTCTTATGGGGGAATAGGGAAGAAATTGTGTCTTAGGACCTTTGAGGTTTCTTTGTTCCATGATATTTCTCATAGCCGGATCCTTTGTATGTTCTACAAATGCATTGCTCTTATTTGACACAAAAGATAGTTGGTTGTATTTTAAATGTGTACCTCCTTGGCAAGTTGTTATGGTTGATAACCCGTGTGCTAACCCTCATGCTATGAGGATATGTTTGTTGTTTGTCCTTCTTATGTTTTTGCAAGGTTCGGATTCGAGGACGAATCCTTTTGAAGAAGGGGAGGATGATACGATCTTGGTTAGCTTGGAGCATAATTGGAGGGGCTTCTACATATGGATGGTATCTTGGAGCCTGGAGGAAGCTATGGAGCAACAAATACACAAGGCCATGGGTGATCAAGATGCCATTTGAGCAATCAAGAAGGGCCCTTGTGGGTTATTTCCAAAATAGTCACTTTTGGGCTATTTTTGTAATAGGCTATTTGTGTAAAGGCAATAACTATAAATAGTTGCCTTAACCATTTTCATACTTAGATTTTTGACGATTGAATTGTCTTGAATAGACTTGATATTTTAGGTTAGGATATTGGTTGGGTTCAATTCCAATTATTAGTTTAGAATGAGTGATTAGGGTGGATTCCCGAATCGCTTGTGTTATCTTCTTTGCTTAATTGATCATCGAGTTATCATCTTGTGGATTCAATTTTATTTCTCATGCATTCGATTGAGTTCTCTTCTTCTTTGGTTGATTGTTGATTCAATTAGTCTTTCTTTCTTCTATTCTCATCTCAATTTCTTTTGATTCTCATCTTAATTTCTCCACTATCTTTATTTTGTGTTGTTGAATTCCGTGTTTATGGTATCGATTTTAGTCACTCGATTGAGATCGTTATCAAGACCCCTACATGTGGTTTTCCATTGGAGGTGAAAAGCTGGTGCGAATCGCACCAACCACAATGCACATCGCACCAAGCTTCACCCCTCAAAACAATGACTGGTTATTTCTTTTCAACATCGTGCGATGCCTTGTGTGACCTGCACGTCAAGACCTATGCATTATATGCGAAGAGCACAAAGGCATAATTGGGATTTCAGGTTCCTTGTGTTCTTGTGTATTACGCATACGATCCATAGAGCAAGGCGTGCTTAATCACTTGGCACCATGCAGCAAACCAAACGATAATAAGCAAAGGGGCACAAGGGCTATCATGACCACAACTTCCGGGTACTCAGACTTCCCCGAATTTGCATTAACACAACAACAAACAAGAAAGGAACTCAATACTTTCCCTTAAGATGGACGTTACCCCATCTATCATCGGGAATATCAAGCCCTACTTGCAACAATGGGTACCAATAAATATTTTTTTAGCAACAATTAATCCCTCTCCGTCAAAAGATCATACACCCCCAAATAGAGTTTCAATAAAGATCATGGGCATACAATCAACAACTTTTAGACTTACTAGTCAATGTTCAACCAAACCTCATGACAAACGACGACTTGCCCTTAAGAATGACATCACCCAATCTATCCTCGGGTCAAATCATTTGTTAATCACGAGTGGGTTATTCAGACTTCACCCCAACACATAATCAAGGCTAAAAATCACTACCAATCAACATGCATTAACAAAATTAAAGTTCTACCAAGTTGACATATAGTAATATCATCAATACAAATCAAAATTAGGGACCCAAAACTTCCGGATTTCACCCAAAAATCAACCATGGAAATTCTACTAAGCATGCTTCACAATATGAGTTCCCAACCTTCATAAAAACAAGTCTTTAATGTCGGGGGAACTTACCACAAGTGAAGATTATGAAGAAAGGAGTGAAAATTGAAGCTTTTTGTTCTTCAATAATGGTGACCCACGAGACCTTCCCTGAGAGTGACAGTGGCGATGGTCGTGGAGTGGTGGAGATGGTTGGGTGAGAGAAGAGGAAGATTTTTGGGGAGGTTTGAGGGGTTTGGAGAAAGTTTTGGGAGAGAATTTTGGGAGTTGGAGAGAAAAGATGGTGAAAAAGAAGAACAAAGGTAGTTTTAAAAGAAAAAAAAGAAGAAAAATTTATCGGGTCATCTTCGGGTCGGGTCGGTGAACAGGTTAGGTCAATTAAAATTCAAACTTACCGCTTGTGTGCCTCGACATGCGACTCAGATCAAGCAAGGTGCGAACCACATGGCATATTGCACATTGCCCTTTTTCTCCCCTGGGTTTGCCCAAGTGTCTGCTTAGCCATGCGATGGAGGTGCGACGCGTACGTGGGCTTATGCAGTTTGCACAACCCAGCACACATCACCTCCCATTTTTAAATTTCCGTCAGGTAGTCTGCTTTTGTGTGCGCTAAGCTGTGCGACATGCACAATTATTTATACGGTCCGCACAGTCCTTCGCACACCTCTTTTTAACCTAATTTTTTTGTGCTAGTTCATTCTCCACTCCATGTATTCCTTAAAAACACCAAAGACAACAAAGGGTGAAGAAAATTAAAGAAAAGATGCTTGGGTTGCCTCCCAAGAAGCGCTTGATTTTACGTCATGGTAGATGATAATACCTCAATACTCAATCATTATTGGAAGGTATGCCAATCTGGTTGGCGTGGCCCCATCCCCAGAGGGGAAATTGCACCATCAATATCTTAGAGATGTCATTATGTTGCTCACTTGGCAATGAATCAAATGTGGGCGCTTTGCCCACTTCACACTCTCTAAGAGCATCATCCCATTTCCCTTCCAAGTCTATCACTTATATTACTCTCAAATCATCTAGAGGCCTCGTGGGATGGCAAACTTTGAAAGTCACTATCTCATCCCCCACTTAGAATTTAAGTTCTCCGAGCTCTACATCAACAAGGGCCCTCCCAGTAACCAACAATGGTTGTCCCAAGATAGTGGGCACCTCCATATCTACTTCGTAGTCCAAGATGACAAAGTTCGCAGGAAGAATTAGTTTGTCCACCTTTACCAATACATCAAATAAGATTCCTACAGGGTGCTTAATAGACCTATCGGCCATGAGTAGCCGCATAGAAGTAAGCTTGAGAGTGCCCAATCCTATCTTCTAGAAAATCACAAGGGGCATCAGGTTGATGCTTGCCCCCAAGTCGCACAAGGCCTTTAGGAATATAAATATTCCAATTATACATGGTATAGTGAATGCACCTGGGTCTTCTCTTTTCGTAGCCATATTATTAGTCATCACGGTGCTACAACTGTGTGAAATCTCAATCGTGTCCAAGTCAACCACCTTCTTCTTTTTAAGTAACTCCTTCATAAATTTAGAGTACCCTGGCATCTGCATTAGAGCTTCAACTAAAGGAATGTTTATTGATAGCTTGCTGAACATGTCAACAAACTTGCTAACATCTCCATCCATTATCATCCGGGCAAGGCAAATGTTGTAGCGTGTGCCTTGAACCAGAAGGCAATGAGTATGGGTAGCTTGGCATTCTTAGTAGCAATGGAATGACCTTTAGCTTTAGACATCCCGTCCTTGGCTAATAGGTTGGTTAGGCTTGACATTTCTGAGCTGGGTCATTTTTTTTGCTTGTGTTGAGGCAAGATCTTCCTTGTTGGAGCAGATTCGGGCACAACAGTTTGATGATGCAAGGTTAAGGATCATTCGTGATAAGGTGTTGAGTGGTAAGGCTAGGAAGGGGACCTTAGATTCAAAGGGTGTTTTGAGGATTGAGGGTCGTATATGCATTCCTAGAGTTGGTGACCTGGTTAGGTTATTCTTGGAGGGGGATAATTGTTCTAGGTATTCCATTCATCCCGGGGTAGCTAAGATGTATCGTGACTTGAGGCAACACTACTGGTGGTATGGGATAAAGAGGGATATCTCAGATTTTGTATCTAGGTGCTTGAACTGTCAACAGGTGAAATTTGAGCACTAGAGACCAGGTGGTTTGACTTAGAGGATACCTATTCTGAAGTGGAAATAGGAGCAGATAGCTATGGACTTCATAGTCAATTTGCCACATACTTTGTGGAGATTTGATGCTATTTGGGTTATCATGGATAGGTTGAATAAGTCTACTCACTTTTTGCTTGTTCAGACTTCCTACAGTTCTGAGAGGTTGGCTCAGATCTACATTTGTGAGGTTGTCTATTTGCATGGGGTGCCAGTTTCTATCATTTCTGACTGTGGTACTGATGAAAGCTCAAATCGTGCTCCCCAAATTGGAGGTCACGGCGATCGTGCAGCAAAACCAAATTTATAATCCCAATGAGTGTTGGGGTCATACCCAAGGGACTTGGAGTACCTAAATAGAGATTGTATCGAGTTGAGTTCAAAGCTAGAGTAAATGCTCACAATAAAAAGTAAAAGGATGGGGTAATTGGGATGTTGTCACTACAATTCCAATTCAATTAAACAATAGTAAAATGAAAATGGGTGTACTTAGTTGACTAGACGACTAGGGATGCATATCCAATGGGGCTTTAATTATGGGATAGAGTGATTATCAATTCATACTTATTCTCACTTATATACATAAGTAGCATTAGTCATGGGTAAGAATTGTTTATCTCTCGATCAACAATCTTATATCCGATGATCTCGGTTAGAGCATCATTGGTTTGATCAACAAACAACGAATCTAAGCTTGGGGATGTCACATTATCTCTAGCTTAGACCCTTAAATGGCTGATTTTATCGATAAGAGCTATCTCTAGCTTCAAATCTGAGTGGAGTCCCAAGTTCCCATTAATAATTTCACATCCGAAACCATGAAATCCTTTCTCAAGCCATCACATAGTCAAGTAATAAAAATTAATGTTTGCAAACACTAATTTTAGGATTAAAACTTGGTGAAATTACTAGACCCATGTCAAATAAGCAATTATAGGCAAGAATAAATAAAACCCACACCCATTTGTTAACCACCCATCATCAACACACCCCTAGACAAGAGAAATTAGCATATCATAGCAAGAGAGAAAGAGATACCAATTGGGTAAGTCAAAATCTCTTCTATTAGAGCTGAATCTCATGTTCTAGCTTCAATTTGAGCACACAAGTGTTAACCAAGAGAATTAGATGAAAACTCTCTTCTCAAAGGAGGTGAAAACTTAGTCTCAAAGCAAAAAACTTTTCAGAATATTTAGGACTGAAGAAAGTTATTTACAATTGTGCCTAAATAGGCCTTTTATTATTTCCCAAAACATCACTAAAAGTTAGGACAAAAATGCCCTTCGGGAGGTGTGCGATATGACGTGCGGTTTGCATATTGTGATGTGTGCATCGCACACTGCCTTCAGTTGGACCAGTGACTCAGCTGACTTAGGAGCTTCTTGCAAAGGGGGGTATGGTTCGCACCTTGGGATGTGCGCATCGAACAATGATCGGACCCCTTAACAAATTATTCAGTGGATTTTGTAGCTTCCTGTGGAGCAGGTGCGATTTGCACTTTGTCTTGTGCGTGTCACAGGCCACCGCATCTCCAGTCAAAATCTTTAGCTTTTTCAAACGCTTTACACTTAACTCCTTTTGAGCTCCTTTTGGGTCCATATCCTTGTTTTTCATCTTTTATCAAAAGTACTTGCATAGACATCAATAAAGTCCATAAGAATCTCTGAATCTATTCCAAACATAGAAATAATTCATGGATATAGTCTCAATAAGTTGGTAGATTACTGACTTACCAGTACTCAGTTTACTTCATGTTTCTAGAAGTCTATTCAGAGAGAGTTGGGTACCAGAGTTGAGCTTAGCACTGCTTTTCACTCACAGATTGATGGTTAGTCAAAGTGCACTATTTAGGTTCTAGAGGATATGTTGCAGGCTTGTGTTATTGATTTCAGAGGTCAGTGGGACCAGTTCTTAGCCTTAGCAGAGCTTGCTTATAATAATAGTTACTATTCTAGCATTCAGATGGCTCTATTTTAGGCTTTTTATAGTAGTCAGTGCAGATCTCTGGTGGGTTGGTTTGATGCCATCGAGGTTAGACCATGGGGTACTGATTTGCTTTGTTATTCTATGGATAGAGTTCAGGTCATTCAGGAGAGACTTTGTACTGCCTAGAGGAGGCAGAAGAGTTATACTGATCGGAGGGTTCGAGACTTAGAGTTTATGATTGGTGACCGTGTGTTCCTTTGGGTGTCACCATGAAGGGTATGATGAGGTTTGTGAGGAAGGGTAAGCTTTATCCTAGGTTTATTGGACCATTTGCGATCCTTTTTTGCATTGGGGAGGTTGCTTATGAGTTGGCCCTACCTTCTACTTTTGTCGGTGTTTATCCAGTTTTCCATGTTTCTATGTTATGGCGAGTACATTTTGGATGAATCCCACGTGCTTCAGTGGGATTCTGTTCAGTTGGATGAGTCTCTATCTTTTGAGAAAGAGCCTATTGCTATCTTAGACAGGCAGGTTAGTAAGTTGAGGTCCAAGGATATTTCATCAGTTAAGGTTCAGTGGCGGCATCATTAGGTCGAGAAGGCTACTTGGGAGATCGAGATTGATATGTTGACCTACTATCCTTGCCTTTTTGAGTCTTCAGGTATCTTCTTTTCTTTAAATTTTGAGGATAAAAGTTCTTTTAGTAGTGGATGTTGTAATGACCCTCTAGGTCATTTCCTTAGTTGTCGTGCATTTTTGCATTTTGAGCTTTCCCACAGAAGCTACATGTTATTTATGACTTGCCAAAATTGATGGTTCGATTCTTGGGCTGTTTGTTTGTGTTTTAAGCTCATTTCCTTATTTTGCAACTCTTAAGGCTAGTAGAGTTGACTTCAGTCAACATTTGGAGAAGATGACCTTGGATGGAAATTTCATCGACGTTGTTAGCTCCATAATGTCAACTTTGGGCTAGAGGGACCTTTGATTTTGGCCTCGAGGCTTTCAGACTCATTTTCGGCTATTAGGTTCCTTTTTAGTGAAAGTTGGTTTGGGCATGGGTCCCACTTTTTGTTAAAACAATCTCTGTTGGGAATTTCATCATTTTCGTTGAGTCTGAAATGCCATTTTTGATAGGGTAGCATGTTTGGTTTGTGTTCACGGTGTTCTAAATGAATCCCGAGGGTGCGGTCAGAGTTTTTTGATGTGTGTTGTTATAGCTGATGTTGCTGATATCTGGTGTGGCATGCCTGCATTCTTGGGGGTGCACTTGCATTGCCGCCCCTACAGTCACCAGCCACACCTGCAGCCCTAGGTGACGTCGGCAGGGGGATCCCCTGTGGTGCTGCCCCTGCGGCGTGTTCACCGCACCTACGGGAGTTGGGGATTTGGCTAACCACCTCCCCTGTGGTGTTTTGAGTGCCATGGCAATACGCACCTGCATCATTTTGATTGCAGATGTGTTGATCGCTGGTAGTTTAAATTAAGTTCCTTCTTAATTTTATCTCATTTTCCAACAAACTTTCCTCCATTTGAGAGCTCGGCTAAGAGGGATAAATTGCCCATTATCATCGATTCCACGCCTTCTCAAGGTAATTCTCGTCCCCTCGTCATTCTAGAATTGATTCTACTTTCTTTTTCGCATTTCCTTTTCGTTAATTTATCCAATTTCATGGTGATCCTACGAGTTTAAAGTGGACTTCAGGGCTGTTTTGGCCCCCAAAATGAGTCCCATTCATGCTCTAACTTTGGGCATGGGTTTATAAATCTGCTGCAAACATAATTCTGAAATTTGTTTTTTGTTACATCATGCGGCTCTCGAGGGTCATTTCCTGACTCAATTTTTGGCTCGATTTTTTGTATAGAAATATGGGTGTGATTCTTCTCATCTTGACACCTGGATTATGTTCTTGATAGTGTGGAACATTCTGAGGCTGTTCGGAAGGGGAAAGCACACGAGTGATGGTTCGTGCTTGCAGTTCATCCCCTAGGTAGGTTATGACTTACTTCTTCTAGACTTGGCTTAGACAGATTTTATATGTTATGAGTTGCATGAACGTTAGTCTAGGTTTAGGTTAAAATTAGGCTTAAATCTTGTTTCTGCTTATCTTGGCCATTTTCGGGACTGTAGAGTAGTATATCCATAATTATCCTTAGTATAGGAGCTCGTAGAATTTATGTGGCTAGCCTAGAATGCTTAGTATAACTTTAGGAGGTTTTAGAGGTAGAGTAGATGCCTTGTTTTATTTTCATATTATAGTTCTATTCTTTTCCATCATTATTTACCATTGGATTTGTGTAACTATGGGCCCGAGGCCATATCTTGGACTAGACGGAGTTCCAGGTGAGTACCTCATTTGGGGGCTCTTTGGCCTCACCTTTGGTGTTATATCTCTATCTTTGTTTGGGTGTTTTACTGCTTACTCTTATTTATTCATTCTTGGACTTGGCATATTAATAGTTTTTCCTAAGAAAGAATGGTTGGTTTTCAGGTTAAAAAGGATGGTTTTTCATTAATATTTCGTATTTCAAGGGTTTTAAAAAAGAGTTGCACTACCTTACCACCGATTTTGGATCTAAGAACTAAATACCTCTCTTTTTACTGATTTTAAATTCCATGGAGGACATTTTTACGTATTGCATGTCTGATGTTGGGATTCCAGACTCACATTTACTTGTTGCATGTCTGATGCTGGGATTTTGGACTCATATTTACTTATTGTTCGTCTGATGCTGGGATTCTGGACTTTTATTGCATTGACCACACTCTCCATCATATCATCTCTCGATGCATTCCATTTGCTTATGTGTACTTGGGGTGTCTTTGCCTTATTATCATTATTATCTTCACCATTTGATGGTTTATGGCTCTATTAGTAGATAACTAGATTTAGGTGGATCCATGTAGTTAGTTTGTTTTCTTGTAGCTTATAATATATATTATCTTTCTGAGCTCGGTCGGCCTATGATGCTTATTGGGTAGCCATTATTTTGGTACTCATACTATACTCTGCATCTTTTTTTGATGCAGCAGCTAGTACGAGCCACCCTCGCTGATCCTCCTATCTCTTGGCCAGCTATTGCTCGGATCATGGTGAGCTCCTGACGTTTTGGAAACTTTTACTGCTTTCCATCTAACTTTCTATCTATATTTTGTATTTTGGATAGATAGTATATGTTGTATAGCTACTCCGTACCTTAGATTCTCTTTTACTGGTGACACCAGGTCCGGGGTTGGTTCTTGTGTATATATTGTCTTCTCCGTCACTTTAAGGCCATTTTTTGTTTATTTATTACAGTTGGTATGTATCTATGTTGTTGGCCCCTATTTCCTTATATTTTCTCTTCCATTTTCCTTATTTAAATTGTATTATTATCTTCCGCATCTTTGGGTTGGCTTGCCTAGTGGGGGGGTTATGTAGGCGCCATCAAGGCCCAGTTTTGGGTCGTGACAATATATTATATTTGTGAGCTCGGTCAGCCTATGATGCCTACTGGGTACCTATTGTTTTGGTACTTATACTATACTCTGCATGTTTTTCTGGTGCAGCACCTAGTATGAGCCACCCTCATTTACCCTCCAGTTGTTCGGATTGCGGTGAGCTCCTAGCATTTTGATATCCTTTACTAATTTTCATCTACATATCTGTCTATATTTTTGTATTTTGGATAGACAACACTTATTGTATAGCATTATTTTGTACTTTAGATGCTCTTGTACCGGTGACACCAGGTCCGGGGTTGATCTTGTACAGGTTTGTCTTCTCTGTCACTTTTGGGCCATTTTTGTATATTTATTACTGTTGATATGTATATATATTGTTGGATCCCTTCTTGTATGTTTCCCTTTCGCTTTTTGTTATTTAATACGTTTTACTATACTTCTGTATACTTGGGTTGGCTTACCTATCGGGGGGTTATATAGAGCCATCATGGCCTGATTTAGGTCATGACAGAGTGGTATCAGAGCTTTAGGTTCACCGTTCTTACCAGTACAAGAGCAATATGTCTAGTAAAGTCTCATGGATCGGTACAATAATGTACATGTCCTATCTACAGGAGGCTATAGGACATTCCTAGGAAAGATTCTATCTTGTTGATTCCTTATCGTGCATTCCTGACTTTATCAACTTCTAAATAATTATTGTCTCGCTCTTTCTTGGATGGTTCAAATGAGATCAGCAGCAGGTGAGGATGAGGCCCCTGCACCTACAGTTAGAGCCCCAAACTAGATTACTATCATCGGAGCAAGATATTAAGGACAAGGGGGTACAGTATGAGCCAGAGGGCATGGGACCATCCCATCCCCTGGCATGTTTCGTGGCTACATCGGTACTACAAGATACACTGGTAAATCTGCTTGGGTTTTTAGAGGGTATGTCACAGCCAACAACTTTGCCCGTACTCCGATTGGCTCTCAGATCAGGGATGAGGCTCAGACTATAGCCCATGTAGTGGCATAGGGTTCAGGAGCGCAACCTACTACTGTGGCTCCCCAATTAGAGGTATTGCCGATTCCTATCGTTGTTTTGCCTATTCCAGCTAGTCCTGTTATGACTTCTAAGGAGCTGAAGATATTTGGTAGGTTTCTACGATTGGGTCCCCCAAGGTTTTCTGGTGCTCCTAAGGAGGATGTGCATGAGTTTTTGACTAGTTGCCAGGAGAGGTTACATAACCTTGGGCTGGTTAAGTCGTATATAGCTTACAAACCAGCTGGATCACCTCCACTTACTTGGGAACAGTTCTCCGCAGCCTTCTTACACAAGTATGTACCATGCAGTCTTAGAGAATGGTTGATAAATGAGGTCACTAGGTTGGATCAGGGCTCCATGTGTATCTCTTAGTATGAGGTTTGTTTTAATGAGTTGGCTAGGCATGACACCATAATTCTGCCCATCGAGTATGAGAGGGTGCTTCGCTTTGTTAGAGATTTTACTTTACAACTCTAATTGGCTATAAAGGGTATGGTAGCTTCAGGCTAGTCCTTTTTAGAGGTGGTGGATCATGCTTGCACTATTGAGTGTGTATTTCATGAAACCCAAGGGGCAACGATAAGAGACCCCACTATTAGGGCAGTTATAGGGTCTCACATACACGATGTAGAGGCTAATTTGGTAGGAGTCAGCATCAGCAGTGCTTCCAGTTGAGCCAGCCTGTTCAAGTGGCACTATAGATTGTTGAGGGTAAGAGTAGTCAGGGTATGGTTCAGTCTGCTCGTGGTGCACATTCTAATTATTCAGGCCATGGCAGCCAGTCTGGTTCAGTAGGTTCTTTTGGTCAGACCTTAGTAGGCAGAGGTTTCTATGAGTGTGGTGAGTTAGAACACTTTGTCAGAGATTGTCCTCGGGTCATACATAGTGCCAGTAGTAGGGTCAGTTGGTTCAGGCCCCCAAAGCTCCATCACCACCAGCCAGAAGTGGTGTATAGGGTAGTAGGGGTAGTCCCCAGGGTACTCAAGGTGGTCCTCAGTCTGGTAGATTAGGAGGTCGTGGCAGTCAGAGCCATATGTATGCATTTTTGGGCTATTTAGAGGCTGAGGCTTAAGATGTTATCATTACAGGTACGATCTCTGTTTGTCATTAGTCAACTTCTGCTTTGTTTGATCATGGGTCTACATTCTCCTATGTTTCTACTTATTATGCTACCCATCTAGAGTGTGCTTGTGAGTTATTGTCTATGCCTTTGTGTGCACCTAACCCAGTAAGTGATTCTTTAGTAGTGGATTATGTATACCGAGCTTGTGTGGTGACTATTTTGGGGTATGACACATGGGTAGACCTAGTTGTGCTATATATGATTAATTTTAATGTGATTTTACGCATGGATTGGTTCTCTCCCTACCATGTGGTCTTGGATTGCTTCGCCAAGACTGCTACCCTATGGATGCCTGGTATCCCTCTTATAGTATGGAAGGGTGCCGATAGCCATATGTTGAGGGAGTTATATCTTTCCTAAGCATCCAACAGTTGATTGGGAAGAGGTGCTTAGCCTATCTTGCTTACGTCTATGATACTAGTGCCGCCATACTCTTGCATGAGTCAGTTCCTGTAGTTTACAAGTATTTGAATATGTTTCCTTTTGATCTATCGGGTCTTTCTCTTGATCATGATATTGACTTTGGCATTGATGTCAAGTGAGGCACTCAACCCATTTCTATTCTGCCATATCAGATGGCACCAGCCGAGTTCAGAGAGCTTAAGGATCTACTGTAGGATTTGTTGAGTAGAGGTTCATCAGGCCTAGGTGTCTCTATGGAGTGCTCTGGTTCTGTTTGTGAAGAAGAAGGACGGGTCCATGCGTATTTATATTGACTACAGGCAGTTGAATAAGGTGATTGTTAAGAACAGGTATCTGATACTGCATATTGATGATCTATTTGACCATCTATAGGGTGCAGCGGTGGTCTCTAAGATTGACTTGAGATCCAATTATCATCAGTTGAGGATTAAGGATGTAGACATCCCAAAGACTGTATTTAAGACTCTATATGGCCACTAGGAGTTCCTAGTCTTTCTTTTGGGTTGACCAATGACCCAACAACATTTATGGAGTTCATGAACAGAGTGTTCAGAGCCTACCTAGATTCTTTTGTTATTGTGTTCATCGATGACATCTTGGTATATTTGAGGAGTAGGGAGGAGCATGAGCAGCATCTAAGAGTTGTACTTCATACCTTGCGTAGCATTATTTATATGCCAAATTCACTAAGTGTGAGTTTTGGCTTGAGTCTATGGCATTCTTAGATCATATGGTGTCTAAGGATGGGATTATGGTGGATCCGGAAAAAATTATGGCAGTTCGTGATTGGGCTAGGCCTACTTCTTCTACTGAGGTTCATAGTTTCATCGGGTTGGCAGGCTACTACAGATGCTTTGTGGAGGGGTTTTCTTCTATAGCAGCTCCATTGGCTAGATTGACTCAGAAGAATGTCCCTTTCCAGTGGTCTGATGAGTGCGAGATGAGCATTCTGAAGCTTAAGGCCTTATTGACTTCATCTCTGATTCTTACTCTTTTAGTTGAAGAGCAGGGGTTTACTGTGTATTGTGATGCTTCTGATATTAGTTTGGGTTGTGTATTGATGCAGCATGGCTAAGTTCTTGCTTATGCTTCCAGACATCTGAAGGTTCACGAGAGGGACTACCCCACTCATGACTTAGAGTTAGCGGCGGTATTCTTTGCATTAAAGATTTGGAGGCATTATCTGTATGGTGTGCATTGTGAGATCTTCACCAACTATCATAGTCTTCAATACATTTTTAGCTAGAAGGATCTAAATTTGAGGCAGCGCAGGTGGTTGGGGCTACTGAGGACTATGATATCTCCATTCTTTATGATTCAGGCAAAGCAAATGTGGTAGCGGATACCTTGAGCTGAAAGGTAGTGAGTATGGGTAGCTTGGCATTCTTAGCAGGGTGCTTCATCTAGTGCAGGTGGCGGTCAGCACCAAAATAGATTATATGCTCTTCATACTCAAAAGGACCGGGAGGATTCTCCCGATGTGCTCATAGGTATATTACGAGTTTTTCATACTGATGTTTATGCATTGTTAGATCCTAGAGCTACACTTTCTTTTATGACACCTTATATAGCAGCAGACTTCAGTGTCACTCTAGAAATCTCTCCCAGAACCTTTCTCAGTCTCTACTCTAGTCGGTGATTCAGTCATATCCAGATGTATATATAGAAATTACTCGGTCATAGTCTATCAAAAAGTCACCTCAACTGATCTTGTAGAGTTAGATATGATTAACTTTGATGTTATTTTTGGCATGGATTGGTTACATTTTTGTTATGCATCAGTTGATTGTAGAACCAGAGTAGTTTGGTTCTTATTTTCTAATGAGCCAGTTTTAGAATGGAAGGGTAGTACCTCAGTGCCTGTAGGCTGGTTTGTCTCTTACCTTTCGGCTAGAAAAATGATTTTAAAAAGGTGTATCCATTATCTTGTTCAAGTTAAGGATTCGGATTCCGAGACCCTAACTCTTCAATCCGTCCCTGTGGTTCATAAATTTCTAGAAGTGTTTCCAAAAGATCTTCCCGGAGTTCCTCCCAAAAGGGAAATTGACTTCAGAATAGATCTTCTTCCAAATACCCAACCTATCTCAATTCCTCCTTACAGAATGGCTCTATCCAAGCTTAAGGAATTAAAGGAACAGTTAAAAGACCTTCTAGATAAGGGCTTTATCAGACCCAGCACCTCTCCATAGGGTGCTCCAATCCTATTCGTGCATAAGAAAGATAGTTCTCTAGGATGTGCATCGACTACCGTCAGTTGAACAAAGTCATAATCAAGAATAAGTATCCTATTCCCAGGATTGATGAATTGTTTGACCAGCTTTAGGGTGTCAATTTCTTTTCTAAGATACACCTCAGATCCGGCTATCATCAACTCAGAGTCAGAGATTGTGACATTCCAAAGATAGCCTTCAGAACTCTGTATGGTCACTATGAATTTGTAGTTATGTCTTTTGGACTAACAAATGCTCCTAACACTTTTATGGATTTGATGAACAGGGTGTTCAAGCCGTATTTGGACATGTTTATTATTGTCTTTATAGATGATATCCTTGTGTATTCTGGAAGTGAAGATAAGCATGTGAATCATTTGAGGGTTGTGCTGCAAACTCTCAAGGATCTCCAGTTATTCACCAAGTTCAGTAAGTATGAATTCTGGTTGAAGTCAGTCGCCTTCCCTGGTCATGTGGTATCTAGTGAGGGCATCCAAGTTGATTCGCAGAAGATAGAGGTAGTAAGGAACTAGCCTAGACCCACTTCTCCGACAGACATTAAGAAGCTTTTTAGGTTTGGCTGGTTACTACAGGAGATTTGTTTAGGGATTCTTATCCATAGCTGCCCCATTGACCAGATTGACTCAGAATAAGGTTAAGTTCCAGTGGTCAGATGAGTGTGAAAAAAACTTCCTTGAGTTGAAGACCAGGTTAACCACAACCCCAGTTTTAACTCTACTAGATGGTTTAGATGGTTTTATTGTGTATTGTGATGCATCCAAAGTCGTCTTGGGTTGTGTCTTGATGCAACATGGTAAGGTCATCGCTTATTCCTCCAGACAACTTAAGATTCATGAGAAGAACTACCCAACTCATGACCCTGAGCTTGCAGCAGTTGTATTTGCCTTGAAGATTTGGAGATGCTACTTGTATGGTGTCCATGTGGATGTGTTTATAGACCATAAGAGCCTCTAGTATGTGTTCACCCAGAAAGAGTTGAATCTTCATCAGAGAAGGTGGCTCAAGTTCCTCAAGGATTATGATATAAATGTGCTCTACCATCTGGGTAACGCCAATGTAGTGGCTGATGCACTTAGCATACTATCCATGGATGGTATGTCACATGTAGAAGAAGAGAAGAAGGAATTAGCTAAGGATGTTCATAGGCTCGCTCGCTCAGGAGTTTGCCTTACTAACACAACAGAGGGCGGTGTGATAGTTCAAAATGGGTCAGAATCTTCCTTAGTAGTGGTTGATGTAAAAGAAAAGAAAGATAGTGATCCCATCTTACTTCAGTTAAAAGATGTGGTCCATCAGCAGAGGGTAAATTCTCCCATCCGATGTTTCAGCTTTTTCTGATTTTTATGCTTTTTGCTCCTAGTACTTGCCCTTTTTGGTAAATTCTCTTTTGTATAAACACAAGTACTCTTTTCCTTTACTTCTTCTTTGGATCAAACACCTTTAATTCCACTTCTTCTTCTCTAAGATTTGAAGAACACCAAGAACAATATGAATTTTAAATTCTGGAACTTCTTCAATTTAGCTCGAATTGACTCCAAATTTGAAATGTAGCCTCTTCTCAATGTAGAGAACAAATCCCAGTATAAATTAGAGTCAATTATCACCAAAATCAAAGAGACCCATTTCCATGTTCTTCAAGTTCTTCAAAAGTTTCAAACCCAACAATGGTAGAAACTTCAATTTAGCCCCAATTTCTTTAAAATTTCAGATTCGTGCTCCTTATGATAGGGAGAACAAACTCCAATACTTTTGAACCTTCAAATAAACCCAGATATTCAAAATCCTCTTGCTTGTTCTTCAAGTTCTTCAACCCAACAATGGTGAAAACCTCAAATTCAACTTCAAACAAGGTGAAATTTCAGATCTAGACTCAATAAACACTATAGAACATAATCTAGTGTCACAAACACAAACAAAACACAAAATCAAAATAATTTTTTTGAATTTTTTTCAACAATGTTTTTCAAACTTTCTTTTTTATTTTCAAATTTATGAACCTAGGATTAAGAATCGTAAGAACAACTCTTTAGCCTAAGCTCTGATACCTTATGATAAGATCCTAATTGGGGATACCAATTGAAATATTTCAAATACACAGAAATTAAAGATAGATGATAAATAGGAGATGAGAAGTAAAGAATGAAAGGCTTAATTGAATCCACAACTAAACCAAGGGGGAAGAGAGCTTGAATTCAATATAAATGAGTAATCCACAAATGAACAACTCAAGTGAAAATCAAGGTAAAGGAGTTTGAGATCAACAATGGGAATCCACCCATCACCAACCTAAGCTACACTAAGCTAAATTATACGGAATCCACCCTCTAACAAGCTACACTCAAAAGAGTTCTTCAAATCTCAATTCAACGTAATCTCAAAGGCTAAAGGGAAGAGAACCCCTATTTATAGATATTACATAAAGTCCCAATAGTGGCCTTGAAAGACACTCCAACTCAGCCCAACGCACAAGGTGTGTGAAGTATGTGAAAAATGCACCACTGATTGTGCGTGTTATCCTCTACTTCGCACCACTAAATAGATTCATTGGCCATCTTGTGTGCATTGGGGTATGCAAAATACACCATGCATTGTGCGGGGATCGCACATGGTTTCACACACCTCGGGCAGAAACCATCTCATGGTGTCTTCTCCCTCTTGCTTCCAAGCAATCATCCAAATGTGGAATTACTTCATTTGGAGTGTAATGAGGCTCTTCCAAGCTCCCTTTTGTGCTTCAAGGGTGAGTGTGGATTGGTTGCTCTTGTCTAGACCTTGAAGTGTAAGTCTAGCATGAACGTTGCTGGGTGATATCATATCACTTTATGGGCGGAGGTGTAGATCACATGTTAGCTGGTTTGAAGTAGGTAAAGCAACCTTGATTGGGCCAGATTCAATTCATGAGGCTATGGAGAAAGTTCAGCTCATTAGGGAAAGGTTGAGAACTCCTCAGAGTCATCAGAAGTCATATGCAGATGTGAGGAGATGGGACTTAGATTTTGAGATTGATGATTGGGTTTTCCTGAAGATTTCACCCATAAAGGGTGTGATGAGATTTTGTAAGAAAGGAAAGCACAGTCCCCGATATATAGGTCCTTATAGAATCCTGAAGAAGATTGGTAATGTGTCTTATGAGTTAAAGTTGCCAGCCGAGCTAGAAGCAGTTCATCCAGTCTTCTCTGTTTCACTATTGAAGAAGTGTGTTGGTGATCCGGCATCACTTGTGCCATTAGAGAATGTGAGTGTAAAGGATAGCCTCACCTATGAAGAGGTTCCAGTTGAGATTCTTGACTATCAGGTTTGTAGGTTGAAAAATATAGAAGTTGCTTCAGTGAAAGTTTTGTGAAGAAATCAGTCAGTTGAGGGAGCTACTTGGGAAGCAGAAGCAGCTATGATGACCAAGTACCCTCACCTCTTTCCTTTCGATTCAGCTTCAGCTTGAGGTAATAGTTCCTCTACAGTTTCTCAGTTTACTCATGTGTATTTCCCCTCAGTTTCATGTTCCATCAGCTATTCTTGCATTTTCAGCATACTTTTATGTTTTTAGAACTCAATTCAGTCAGAAATTAGCTTTTAGAACTCAGTTGGTAGGGATTACAACTCTTCCCCTCCAAATTCAGCTTAATTAGTTTTCATTCAAGGATGAATGATCCCAAGGGAGAGATATTGTAACACCCCAGCTCAGTTGGTGAGTCCTTATATATCAAGAATAAGATTTATGTTTATTTCATTCAGTCTTTAGTTTAGTTTTCAGACTTTAAAGTTAGCTGGGGACTTGTCCCAACAACTCATTTAGTAGAGACTTTGAGACATAGAGTTAGTTTTCATCTATTGGAGTCAGCTTTTAATTTCGGACTTATTTATATTCAGAGATATATGATTTACTTTTCAAACTTGTATTATAAAACCAGTTTAGCTTCCATACAGATAATACTTTATTCAGAAATGCTTAGTATATGCCAGACCATAGGTTAGCTTAGGTCCACTTGTTACTCAAAACACCGTGTTGTGCGTCTAGGGGGTAGCCTCGCGGCGTGACAAAATTAGTCTCAATGACCACCAAAATAAATCATAAAAGCTCAAAGCATATCCTCTAAAACTTGAATAGTCCATTCCGATTGGCCATCCGTCTGTGGGTGAAAAGTTGTACTCATCTCCAATGGAGTACCCAACTCTCGCTGCATAGAACTCTAAAAGTGAGATGTGAACTGAGTACCCCCTATTTGAAATGATGGAAATGGATACACCATGCAACCAAGGTAACCAAGGGTATGAATCCTAAGTACCATTCCGCTCCAACCTTGACACACCCAACATAACCAAGGTAACAGTCTTGGCTCGACAGTTTATAACAACATAATGTGGAGAGAGACAATCCATACCCAAGATAACATCAAAATCTACCATATCTAGAATAATCAAATCCACCCAAGTATCATACCCCAAAAGAGTCACAACACTGGATCGGTACACTTGATCCACCACTAAAGTATCGCCTACTGGGGTAGCAACACAAATAGGCATAGCAAGGGACTCCCACACTATATCAACCCCAGAGCAAAATATGCAGACACATATGAATAAGTGGAACCAGGATCAAATAGTACTGAAGCAGGCCAATGACAAATGGGGATGATACCTATAAAAACTACATCAGAGGCCTCTGCCTAAGGTCTCCCTAGAAATGCATAATAATGACCACGTCGCCCCCTGGCTAAGCAACTCTAAGACCACCTCTACGAGCCATTGGGGCTCCACTCCCAACACCTTGAGGACCTCCTCTACCACCTCGCATACCCCTTCTAGTTGATGCCCTAAAAGTTTGCATCTGAAAACCCTGTTATGGATGACCCTGTCTTGCCTAAGGCACTCTTTGGAAAAATGACTAAGCTCTCCACACTCAAAGCACCCACTACCCATTGTAGGTTGATGGGAAGATCCATATGAGCTAGAATTCCCACTGCGACTTAAAAACCTAGAATGGGAACCTCTAGACATCTATCCTAATCTCTGCCCACTCAAAGCACTCGCCCCAAAATAACCCCCCTCTGCAGTCTACAATGCTACTTGAACTGGTTTTACCTATTGATAATACTAACCCCTACTTAATAAATCTCTGCCCCGAGATGATGAACCACTGAAACCATCGTGGCTACAAGCCCTCTTGCCACTACCTCTGTAAGCATCATAATGAATGCCCTCAATACTCCTAGCATGATCCACTATCTGTTGAAAAGTACCCCCAGTAGTCACTAACTAATTTGTAGCCAACTAAAGTGGAGTAATCAATCCCTTCACAAATTTACGGATTCGCTCCTCCTCTGATGGGCAACAGGAATCAATGGCATTCCTTTCTTACTAGTCCTTATGAACTCTACATTGCTTACTCATCAAGGCATGTCTAGACAACGCATGGAAACTCGTCTTGTACTAGATAACCATCATGGTACCCTGCTCTAAGATGTCAAACTCATCCCTTAGGCTCTCTTTCAAGCTACGAATCACATACTTCCTAAGGAAAACCTCAAAACATTATGCCCAAGACATAGGAGGAGAACCCATTAGTCTACAACCAATGTAAGATATCCACCACTTCTTTGCTACTCCAACTATCTGAAAAGTAGTATAATCTACACCACGAGACTCAACCAACCCAATGTTATGCAACCTGATGTGCTGGGATTTCACGACACTTTTGATGCTTAAAACTAAGGATTTTGGGAGTTCTTAAGTGTTTTTTGTTAGATATGATGCTTGTTTACTACATGTGCAGGGAAAAGTGTTTAAAAGACAAAAAGACATAAAAGTTGTTGTTTTTGGGCAAAAAGTCATGCCCCACAGGCATGGGATCCACCACGGCCCGTGGCAAGAGACATTGGAATGAGATAGAAGGCATTAGAAGCAAAAACCCATCCAACGACCAATTTGGGATGGGCGTGAGAGCCACAATGGGACATTACACATACCCATTAAGATTAGAGAGAGCCATTGGGACCTGAGATGATTTGGCTGATAGGTTGGCCATAACACCCATGGAAACCATGATGACCCATCATCCTGGCCTATGGGAATGAGGCAGAGAGTCTGAGGCATAGAGGATAAAAGATCTGATGGGAACTCACGACGCCTGTGGCACCTACGATGGCCCGTGGGTCTTGCCCATTGGAAATGTCGTATTCTATCTCTCTTAGTTCTGTTAGGATTTGGTCTTTGTTGCCTATAAATACATTCCCTAGGGTTTTATTTTAGAGGTTACGCATTGTTAGGCAATTGTTATGCAACTTTTATACATCATAACACATTGGTAAGATTTTATTCTATACTATTGAGGATTTAATTCTTGTTCTTGATTATTGAAGTGTTCTTGAGAATTCAAGATTCTGGTTTACTTTACTTGTTCTTGTAAGTTATAATCATGATATTTTCATGTAAATCTAATTGTTCTCTTGCAACTATGAGTAGCTAAATCCACAACTAGAGTTGTGGGAACCATGAAGGATTAACAAAGTAGGCAAAGTACTTAGTAATCCTAGGAAGGTGTTCATGCATGTATTATTCTTTCTCTCATTTTGATTACTTTTTGATGGTGGCCAACATTAGAACTCACCTTATTACTACTTGTTTGACCAAAGGGGTAACAAATGGGAAAGGGGATTACATAACAGAGATTTGAGGCTACCAACCCTCACCTAAATAGCTTCAACTTGCCCAGAGAAAGCTAATCTGGGATCACTGGTAAGGGTTAGCAAAGAAAACACACATAGACTGACCAAGTTGCGTGGTGACATTCTTCTATTTTTGTAACCATTCGTGTAAGAGAACCTAACTTACCAATCTTGTATACATAGCACTAGACTAGATTGCTAGTACAACGCCTTATTGTGTTATGAACTCATGGGGAACACTGCCCTAGTTGCTTCTCTCATTGATTAAAATACTTGAAAATTGTTACTTTGTTACTTGTTCGAATCTTAGTTACAAACATTACTTCTACTTTAACCCCCCACCCTACCCCTTTCTGGGAAATAAATGGCTAAGAGGGCAAATAAACATAGTTGACCCTAGTCCTACCATATTCCCTGTGGGATTGACCCCAACCTTCATTGGGTTCTATATTTGAACATCGGCTGCTTTATGCTTCTTTTGGAGGTGTAATTTGGGATATTAAATTTTGGCCCTGTTGTTGGGGAATATGGTTTTGGATTAAAAGCGATTGTGTTTATTTCACTATTTGTCCTTATTTCCTGATTTTACTTTTCTTGTTTTTTTTTGTTTCAAACTTGTGGTGCCCTATCTATTCCATCTCTTGAGCCCCAAAGAAAACCCCTACCCTTCGAACCTACAGGTTGCACACTTGTGCATGCCCAGTATAAGGAGTCAAGGCAATCCCCTAATTTCATTCGATCCCAAAATCCCACAAACTCTAAGAAACATGGTTAAGGAAGGAGTTTTTGAGACACCAGAACAGGTCATAGCTCGAATGTTGGTCAACAAACAGCAAAAACAGGTAGACATAGAGGCACAAATCGTGCAAGATGCTCAGGTTGCCACAGACCTAGCAAATCAAAATGTTGTAGCTGAACATGCAAGGCAAGCAAGGTAAGATGTTACTCGTCAAGCCACACTAGATGCTCAAGCTACGAGAGACGAGGTAGCCAGAAGTAATGCACCTCAAGATCTGGTTGCACTGGGAGGGTAAAGAGTCTACCAGATTCATCCACCCTGACACATCCTTTGCTACAATATTGATAATGATGATGATATCAATGATGCAGGGATAACAGGCCCTATAGTATTGCCACCACTACCCGATGGTACAAAGTTTGACATCACTAGAACTATGATCTAGTTGTTGAACCTGAAGGGATTATTTTCTGGCAAGCCCACTGACGATGCAAATTTACACTTGGTTAACTTTGTGGGGATCTACAAGACATACATTCTTCCAGGGGTAGACCAAGATGTTATCAGGTTGCAGTTGTTCCCATTTTCTTTGATTGGAGAGGCAACATTGTGGCTTACTGAGCTTCCTGACAGTTGAATATTTACATGGAGCAAACTGAAGAGTCAATTTTTGGAGAGGTTTTTCCCTTCTTCAAAGATGTTGTAACTCAAATAGGAGATATATAACTTCAAGCAGCTAAGCACAGAGGCTCTATATGAGACATGGCTTAGGTTCAATAAGAATATGAAATAGGTGCCAAATCATGGAATCCCTTTGAATCATTTAATGGAAATTTTCTATAGAGCACTGAACACAAACACTAAGGTAGTTGCTGATACAGTCACGAGGGGAGAATTTATGGAAAACACTTTCACAGAAGCTTCTGAGATGCTTGATAGAGTTACAAAGATGAATAGAGCCTACCATACTAGAGATTCTGAGAGTGCAGCAGGAACCTATGCTATTGGGAAATCCTTAGACCAGCAGGAGTTGCAAGAGTTGAGACAAGATGTCATTGGACTGAAGACAAGTATAGATCTGATCACAAAGCAAATCCTTAATAATGGAGCAGAAAAGGTGAATGCTATGGGTTAACAAAGAAAGGCACCAAGATAGGATGGGCACGAATATGATTAAGAAGTGAATTATTTGAATGATCAAGTGGTGAGTTTCCAAGCCAATGGCCAAGGGAACTAAGGTCAGAACAGAGATCAGGATAACAATAGAGACAGAGATGACAACTATAACCAGTCTAGATATAAAGACAGGAGCAGGGGTAGAGACAGAGATGGTGACTGGAATAAAAGAGGTGGATACAAGAATGATAAAAGCAGTCTGTATGTGACTGGAACAAAAGGGGTGGCTACAAGAATGATAGAAGCAGTCTGTATGTCCCTCCTGGAAACCATAAAGCAGCTCCTGAACAACCAACCGTGAAAGATATATTAGCCAAGGTGTTACAAAAGGTGAGTCTAATAATGGTAACTTGAAGGAGATGTGTGCTGATATCTCAAGCATGAATCAGAAGGTAGAGTCACATGCAGTTTCCATAAAGCAGATTGAGACGCAGTTGGTGCAAATGTCTACAACCCTGAATCAGCATCAAAAGGGCACTCTTCCAAGTGATATAGTTCAAAATCCAAAGAATGATAGACATTGCATGGTGGTGACTACTCAAAGTGGAAAGAAGACCGTCGACCCTCCTATCCCTATAGTTGTTGAGGAGAAAACTGAGCCTGAAAATGATAAAGTTGAAGTTTTAGCTGAATCTGAGGTAAAGGGTGGTGAAAATAGCAAAATTACAAGAGAGCCAGCTGCTACCAGAAAAAATTAAATGGAGGTCCCCGAAGTTGTAAAGCCTATGCCATGACCTCCTACTCTCTTCCCACAGAGACTAGCCAAGAAGGCTGAAAAAGGCAAGTGTAGAAAATTTATCTCTATATTGAAGCATCTTTCGATTAATATTCTTTTAGTGGACGCACTGGAGTAGATTCCTGGATATGTGAAGTTCATAAAGGACTTGGTGACAAAGAAGAAAACTATCAGTTTTGAGCTTGCAGATAATTTGCACCATTATAGTGCAATAGCTTATCGTTCTCTTGTGCAAAAAAGGGAGGATCCTGGAGCCTTCATTATTCCTTGCATGATTGGGGATTTCTATTTTTCAAGGTGCTATGTGACTTGGGTGCGAGCATTAATTTAATACCTTTGGCAGTATTTAGATAGTTGGGCTTAGCAGCCCCCACACCAATAATAATACAGCTATTGGTGGTAGATCACACTGTGAATAGGCCAGTGGGTATCTTGTATGATATGCTTGTGAAAGTGGAGTCCTTTATCTTCCTAGCGCACTTTGTGATTCTAGACTATGAGGTAGATTTAAGGTCCCCATCATCTTGGGGCGATCATTCCTTGCCACAGGATATTCTTTAGTTGACTTGGAAATAGGAAGATGAAATTCAGGCTAAATGATGAGGAAGTTACTTTCAACCTATGCTAATCTATGAAGAACTATGATGATATACGGGTGGTCTCAGTCATTGATGTTATGGATGATGAGCAGTTATCAGTCCTAGTCGAGGAGAGACTTGGTGTTAAAGCACTTGCAGCTATTATCATGAACTTTGATGGGGATGATATTGATGAGTACGCTGACATGGTGGAAGCACTTGCTGGTATGGGATCTTACTCTTATGCTCCAAAGAAGCTTGATCTAGACTTGAAGAATAGAGTGATCCCACTAGCCAGACCATCTATTGAGGAGCCTCCAATCCTTAAGCTCAAGGCACTTCCAACACACATACAATATGTTTTCTTGGGAACCGACAACACCTTGCCTGTAATTATTATTGTTGATTTAGGAAAGGGCCAAGTTGAGACTCTTGTGTCTGTATTGAAGAAGTTTAAAAGGGCTATTGGTTGGTCTACTGCTGATATTATTGGTATACCACCAGGCATATGCACGTATAAAATTTAGCTTGAGCCAAATTTCATTCCAAGTATTGAGCATCAGCGTAGGTTGAATCACCCTGCAAGAAGTTGTCAAGAAAGAGATCATCAAGTGGCTGGATGCAGGCATGGTTTACCCTATTACGAACAGCAAGTGGGTGAGCCCAATTTAGTGTGTGCCAAAAAAGGGTGGAATCATTGTGGTTCCTAACGCTAAGAATGAGTTGATTCCTATGAGACCAGTTACAAGCTGGTGTGTTTGCATGGATTATAGAAAGCTAAACTCATAGACTGAGAAGGATCATTTTCCGATACCTTCATGGATAAGATGTTAGACCGTCTTTCTGGTAGAGGATGGTACTATTTTCTTGATGGTTACTCAGCATACAATTAGATTTTGGTTGCTCCTGAAGACCAAGAGAAGATGACTTTCTCTTGTCCATATGGGACATTCTCTTTCAAGAGGATGTCATTTGGATTATGTAATACACCAGCAACTTTTTAGACATGTATGATGTTGATCTTCTCCGATATGGTGGAGGACACTATTAAGGTATTCATGGATGATTTCTCTATTGTTGGTGATTCATTTGATGATTGTGTATCTCATTTGAGTTGTGTGCTGCAATGATTTGAAGAGTGAAACTTGGTACTGAACTGGGGGAAGTGTCATTTTATGGGCAAAAAAGGTAGTGTATTGGGCCACCAGATTTCGAAGAAGGGGATCGAGGTTGACAAGGCCAAGATAGAGGTGATTGAGAAGTTGCCTCCTCCAATCTCAGTAAAGGGTATTAGCAGTTTCTTAGGGAATGTTGGGTTCTATTGCAGGTTCATAAAGAACTTCTCAAAGATTGCACATCCCTTGTGCAAACTGTTAGAGAAGGATGTGAAGTTTATGTTTAATGAGGCATGTCTAAAGGCATTCGAGTGCCTAAAATTGCAATTGATCTTTGCCCCAATTATTGTTACGCCTGATGGTCTGAGTCATTTGAGGTGATATGTGATTCTAGTGTAGTAGCGGTAGGAGCAGTCCTAGGTCAGACATGAGAGAAGATCTTCACCCGATTTACTATGCTAGTAAGGCACTAAACCCTGCTCAGAAGAACTACACTGTGAGCGAATAGCAGCTGGTAGTTGTGGTGTTTGCATTTACAAAATTCATTTCTTATTTGCTTGGTACCAAGGTGATAGTGCACACAGACCATGCAACTCTCAGGTATCTTATAGCGAAGAAGGATGCTAAGCTTAGGTTGATTCATTGGGTGCTGTTGTTGCAAGAATTTGACTTTGAAGTAAAGGATCGCAAGGGTACAAAAAATCAAGTGGGGTGATCACTTTTCCAGACTTGAAGATGAGGCAATGTTGCAGCTGAAATATGAGCTTAAGATTGATGATGCTTTTCCAGATGAACAGGTATTGGTTTCTTCTCAGGATTTGATCCCATGGTATGCAGATATTGCTAACTACTTATCAAGTGATATAGTTCCTTGGGACCTGATCGTCTATTAGCGAAGAAAGTTCATGTCTGATGTGAAGAATTTTTTCTGAAAAGAGCCTTATTTGTTCCAAGTGTGTGGTGACACCATGATTTGTAGATGTATAGCTAAGATAGAGATGGAAGACATACTTGAGGTATGCCATTCCTCTCCTGTAGGAGGACATATGGTGGTACCTGAATAGCACACAAGATTTTGCAATGTGGTTACTATTGGCCTACCCTTCACAAGGATGCTCATGAGTATGCAAGGTCCTGTAACCGATGCCAAAGGGAAGGGGGTATATCAAGAAAGCATGAGACTCCTCTCACTCTTATCCTAGTGATTGAATTATTTGATGTATAGGGCATGATTTCATGGGTCCTATTGTGATGTCGAATGGTATGAGATATATATTGGTTGTTGTTGACTATATATCAAAATGGGTGGAGGCGAAAGAGCTTCCCAATAATGAAGGAAAGAGTGTCACAGTGTTCTTGAAAAAGAACATCTTCTGCAGATTCGGCACACCACGAGCAATTATCAGTGATAAAGGGTCTCATTTTTGTAATAAGTCGTTCAGAGCTTTACTTGAGAGATATGGGGTGAGGCACAACGTGGAAAAACCTTATCATCCGCAGACCAGTGGGAAAGTAGAGGTCTCCAATTGAGAGATAACGTCCATCCTTGCAAAGACGGTGAATGTGCACAGAACAGATTGGTCTAGGAAGCTTGATGATGCCCTATGGGCATATCGAATAGCCTACAAGACTCTTATAGGTATGTCACCCTATAAGCTTGTCTTTAGAAAAGCATGTCATCTTTTGGTGGAGCTTGAGCATAAGGCCATGTGGGCGCTTAAAAAGCTGAACTTAGATTAGTGTGTAACATCCTATCAGTGGCTTGGTCAGTTAAATGAACTTGATGAGTTTTGTCTGAATGCGTATGAAAGTTCAGCTTTGTACAAGGAGAAAATAAAGATGTACCATGACCGGAAGATTTATAAGAGAGATTTTCAGCCAGGTGAGTTGGTCCTAATCTATAATTTGAAACTGCGTTTGTTTTTAGGCAAGCTTAAGTCTAAGTGGATGGGTCCATTTTGAGTGGTTCAAGTGTCCCAACATGGTGCTATAGAGCTTGAGAACCGTGATGGCAAGTGGTTCAAGGAAAATGGTCAGCCAAAGCCTATTTGGGAGATGCTGAAGAAATCAAGGTGGTAGAAGCTTGGGAGCTTGGTGAAGTCTGATTAACCAAGTGACCTGCATCGTACCGCGATTTTAAATCAGGCATTGCGTGGGGGCAACTCATGAAGGAAACTTTATGAAGTCTGAGTAGTCAAGTGACTTGTGTTGTGTTGAAATGTTAAATCAAGTGTTGCATGGGAGGCAACCCATGAACTAACATTTGTTTAAGTGTGCAGGAGTTGGTGAAACTGAGTAAAGGAGAAATCTACAAAAAAGGGTTCCCACGGCCATCCCCCATAATACATCACAGGTCCCACGCACTAAGGAATATCATAGAAAAAGTCACTCGCCCATTCCCATGTCCCGACACAATGAGCCATCACATCTCTGACGGGCATGCGAAATGGGCTTGCAAATAGAAGTGCAAGGGTAAAATCCACTGGCCTATTCACACATCCTGACATGACTGGCCATCGCGACCCCGACGGGCGTGGGAAATAGGGTCTCTAATGCCCATGTAAGTCCAGCTCTGATGGGATGTTGCATTCCCCATGGGCGTGGTGATAGACCATCGTCTGGGTCAGTCAAAGGGTCAATTAAATTTTAAAATTGCTGACCCGACCCGATTTCCCTTCTTCTTTACCCGCATTCAAATTGGAATTGACCTCATTCAATTGAGGTCAAACTCCTAAACTCCCTCCACTCTAAAATTCTCTCCCACTTCTCACATCTCTCACCCACGATATCCTCCCTTATATACTCCTCAAATACCGATCATCACTCTCCCACATTCCCTAGACACATAGCTATCACAAAAAGTACACTAAGCAAGTTCACAGCAACATTCACAAGTTGTTTTTCAAGATAGTGTTGAAAATCAAGAGTAAGTTCATCTCATTCTATTGATTTCAATTCTTCCTTGATGTTTTAAAGTAACTAACGATTCATATGTATATAAAATCACATTTTTTAGCGAACCCTAGTTGTGAACTTTGTTTAGTGTTGTGTTTTTTGTTGTGCGGGTAAATTGATAAAAATAGGGAACTAGGGTTGTGTTGATTGTGTTAATGGTGCATAGAAAATTCATTCATGATTTTTGTATGTTGAGTGTTTGGGTGAGGGTATAAACGTGAAATTAAAAAAATAAGGAGAGAAAACTTGTGTTGGTATGATCCCACGGGCTGGCCTGATGGGACGTCATAGGCATGACCGGCGTCGGATCAGGGCATAGGAAATGGACTATAGCCGGCAAAAGCCTCTGTCCAAATTTGATGCCCGATCCTGATGGTATGTTGGACCTCCCATGCCTGTGGCAAGCTATCATGGGAGGACAAAAGGTCCTTAAAAATCCATTGTCTAATACTGACGCCCTATCCCATGGGACGTCAGACCTCCCAGCCACGTGGGAGGCTGAAAATCTGTAAAAAAAATTCTAACTTTTTTGTTTTTCATTTTTGGTTTGGTTTACTAACGTAGTTCACCTGCAAGTACTAAATGGCACCACTAACTCCATTACAACAAGGGGGAGCACGGAAATCAAAAGAAAAAGGCATGACTACTCATCTGAAGGATCAATCTGATTCAGAAGCCGAGAAGAGTGACCCAGACAATATCCCCTCATCTGGCTAACAAAAAGAAAGCTCATCATATCATATTCTTCTCAATCCAAGAAGGGAAAAGGTGATACACCTAAGCAAGAGCAAGCATCAGAACAGACTTCCCCCTAGTCTGAAGAGGAGGAAGAATCATCTTCCAAATTAGCCAGTTCAGACAAGGAAAGTGACACCACTCCTCCATCGGCAAACGGAGGACAGGAATCTGCCATCCTTGTTTCAAGTGGCAAAGAAATAGAGTTCGGTTCGGAGGATGCTTCACAGTAAGATTCTGGCAAGGCAGTGAAGGGTGGTTCTGACTCCGATATAGAGAGCACCACTCTTGAAAAGGAGGCAATCCCACCTACTCCCAAAGCTCCAGGATGACTCTAGTTCTCACATCGAAAGATATCAGACTCCGGGAAAAATCTAGGTGGAATGTGCAAGGGTCAAAGAAGATCTTTGATTATGGGCTTGAGATGATGGCGAAGGGGCATATTGGAACAAGCCTACATCCATGATAACTTTGTAGTGCCACTAGATGTTGCACCATATCTTATGGGTTTGGGTTCTCCAGAGGGCAGCCTAAATGAGAAAACTCCATTAGTAAGGGAAAGAGCAACGGTTACTTCAAAACTCATATGTAGTACACAGTTGTTGACTCCTCGCGGGGTTGACACCTTCATTCCTGAGACTCTACTTGCTCCCCCTACACTAGTTGCACCTCTGTTGGATGATCTGACCTAAGTATATGCCTTCAACCTGGCAAACTTTGACAACATGGTTCAGACCACCATACAGCTACAGAAGTAGATGACCAACTTTGTTGAATAGTTTTAGGCCATTGTTGATGTAATACCCCATACATTTAGATATACGTACGACTAAGGTAACATTGATGGATTTATTTGGTTATGTGTAAATGAGGGTAAATTTGAGCCAAAGACTAAGTATCCAACTATACTAAAGTGGAAAATATAGTTTATGGGAATGAGACTTGAAAGGGCAATTGAAGTTGGAAACAACAAAGTCGCCTACTTGCTAGAGCTATGTGTTTCACATATTCACGTAAACGTCCTATGTGTTTGGAATTTCTACGTGGTTACGTTAATTATTTGATGTCCTACTAACTTGAGATACATGAATATAATCTTACATTTACTGGACGAGAAACGGAAATATGACCCAACACAAAAAAGAAATTAGGCCCAAAGATCAAAAGATATCAAGTAGGTGGATCACATACTTTGACTTCTTTTAGGCCCAATTTATTTGGTAAATGAAGGAGTGGGTTGGGGAATGTTTCAAGGCCCAAACCCCATCTGAAAATAGCTAATATATACCCATATATCCAGCTATTTCTCCAGAAATTTCCACAAGATAAACAAGAATCAAATCTTTCTCTCTTTTAGCTCTTCTTTGCAGACCTCTTTTCCCCCTTAGGGTTCTTGAGTTTTTCCTATTGGTTCTCAAGCTTTAAGGTAATATTTTGGCTGTAATTTATCATGATTTTTATATAGAAAATCTGGTGGATTGGTTCTCCACACGTTGGTTGAGTTTGGGCAGCCTTTGTGAGAAAGAAGCTCATTGGCAGCCCTTGTTGTGTGATGTTGTCTTAAAGTGTTTTCTTCTTGTTGTAAGGTCCTGTTTTAGAGCAATGTTTTTGGTGTTGATGAAGTAAAGTTAAGAGTTGAAAGTTATAGAAAATCAAGGTAAAATTCTTCCCCTCCATCCCTTATTATATATGAGAAGAAAGAGGATATTTTAGACGTAATTGAGGTATGAACTCGTTGGACGGTATTCGAGAGCCGTGAGTTCAAGTCATTCTAATTTTGTTGGAATATTTGGTGGCGGTATTAAATATGTTGTTGGCTGTATTGGTTAGATACCTCATAGTTGGGGTTGGTTGCAGTTATTTTGGGATTGGAATTGAAGGGTGTGGTGATATACCGAGTTTATGATATTGTATGGACATGCTACCCGTTTAATTATAGCAGACTATTTTGCGAGACTCACATAGTTATTAGCTTCTATAAATATGTCCTATATGTGTCTAACTTATGGATGTAATAAAAGAAGGGAATTAGAAAGAATCATAAGTATAAAGAGAGTCCACAAGCAAGTTGCTCTCCTAATAGCTGACATGTTGCCAATACGTCTAGATGAGTTTGTGGGTTGTTTGTAATGGTTCTACCACTTGGTTTGTATAGATTATCAGCTGGTAGGAAGGGGTACTGTCCGCTGAAGTTTTCTGAGCCCAGAATCAAGGTATCTAAAGCTAAAACCTCCTTCGCCATGAGGCACAATCCTACGTCACATGTTTCTCTACAAGGGTCTATATAGTTTATATGATTTATAGAGATTGGTATTCACTTGTTTGTGCCCTATTCTTCATAGTAATCACCCCGGCATATCAGTTGTTCATTTTCCATACGTTCAGAGTATTCGAGCTAGTTGGGTGAGAGAAGAAGAAGATTTTTGGGGAGGTTTGAGGGGTTTGGAGAAAGTTTTGGGAGAGAATTTCTGGAGTTGGAGAGAAAAGATGGTGAAAAGGGAGAAGAGAGGCAGTTTTAAAAGAAAAAAAAAGAAGAAAAATTTGTCAGCTCATCTCTGGGTTGGGTCGGTGAACAAGTTAGGTCAATTAAGATTCAAACTTACCGCTTGTGTGCCGCGACATGCGACTCGGATCAGGAAAGGTGCGAACCACATGGCATATTGTACATTGCCCTGTTTCTCCCATGGGTTTGCCCAAGTATCTGCTTAGCCATGCGATGGAGGTGCAACGCGCACGTGGGCTTATGCAGTCTACACAACCCAGCACACATCACCTCCCATTTTTAAATTTCCGTCAGGTAGTCTGCTTTTGTGTGCGGTGAGCTGTGCGACATGCACAATTGTTTGTACGGTCCGCACAATCCTTTGCACACCTCTTTTTAGCCTAATTTTTTGTGCTTGTTCATTCTCCACTCCATGTATTCCTTAAAAACACCAAAGACAACAAAGGGTGAAGAAAATTAAAGAAAAGATGCTTGGGTTACCTCCCAAGAAGCGCTTGATTTTACGTCATGGCTCGATGATAGTACCTCAATCCTCAACCATTGTCGAAAGGTATGCCAATTCGGTTGCCGTGGCCCCATCCCCAGAGGGAAAATTGCTCCATCAATATCTTAGAGATGTCATTATGTTGCTCACTTGGCAATGAATCAAATGTGGGTGACTTGCCCACTTCACACTCTCTAAGAGCATCATCCCATTTCCCTTCCAAGTCTATCACTGATATTACTCTCAAATCATCTAGAGACCTCGTGGGATGGAAAATGTTGAAAGTCACTATCTCATACCCCACTTAGAATTTGAGTTCTATGAGCTCTACATCAACAAGGCCCTCCCAGTAGCCAACAATGGTTGTCCCAAGATAATGGGAACCTCCACATCTACTTCACAGTCCAAGATGACAAAGTCCGCATGAAGAATTACTTTGTCCACCTTTACCAATACATCAAATAAGATTCCTAAAGGGTGCTTAATAGACCTATCAGCCATGAGTAGCCGCATAAAAATAGGCTTGAGAGTGCCCAATCCTATCTTCTTGAAAATCACAAGGGGCATCAGGTTGATGCTTGACCCCAAGTCACACAAGGCCTTTCAGAATACAAATATTCCAATTGTACATGGTATAGTGAACGCACCTGGGTCTTCTCTCTTCGTAGCCACATTGCTAGTCATCACAACACTACAACTATGTGAAATCTCAATCGTGCCCAAGTCAACCACCTTCTTCTTTTTAAGTAAATCCTTCATAAATTTAGAGTACCCTGGCATCTGCATTAGATCTTCAACCAAAGGAATGTTTATTGATAGCTTGCTGAACATGTCAACAAACTTTCTAACATCTCCATCCATTGTCATTCGGGCAAGGCAAATATTGTAGCGGGTGCCTTGACCCAGAAGGCAATGAGTATGGGTAGCTTGGCATTCTTAGTAGCAAAGGAACAACCTTTAGCTTTAGACATCCCGTCCTTTGCTAATGGTTGGTTAGGCTTGACATTTCTGTGCTGGGTCATATTTTTGCTTGTGTTGAGGCAAGATCTTCCTTGTTGGAGCAGATTCAGGCACAACAGTTTGATGATGCAAGGTTAAGGATCATTCGTGATAAGGTGTTGAGCGGTGAGTCTAGGAAGGCGACCTTAGATTCAAAGGGTGTTCTGAGGATTGAGGGTCGTATATGCGTTCCTAGAGTTGGTGACCTGGTTAGGTTAATCTTGGAGGGGTCTCATTGTTCTAGGTATTCCATTCATCCCAGGGCAGCTAAGATATATCGTGAATTGAGGCAACACTACTGGTGGTGTGGTATAAAGAGGGATATCTCAGATTTTGTATCTAGGTGCTTGAACTATCAACAGGTGAAGTTTGAGCACTAGAGACCAGGTGGTTTGACTTAGAGGATACCTATTCTGAAGTGGAAATAGTAGCAGATAGCTATATACGTCGTATTCAATTTGCCACATACTTTGTGGAGATTTGATGTTATTTGTGTCATCATGGATTGGTTGAATAAGTCTACTCACTTTTTGCTGGTTCAGATTTCCTACGGTTCTAAGAGGTTGGCTCAGATCTACATTTGTGAGGTTGTCTATTTGCATGGGGTGCCAGTTTCTATCATTTCTGACTGTGGTACTGATGAAAGCTTAAATCGTGCTCCCCAAATTGGAGGTCACGGCGATCATGCAACAAAACCAAATTTATAATCCCAATAAGAGTCGGGGTCATACCCAAGGGACTTGAAGTACCTAAATAGAGATTGTATCGAGTTGAGTTCAAAGCGAGAGTAAATGCTCAAAATAAAAAGTAAAAGGATGGGGTAATTGGGATGTTATCACTACAATTGCAATTCAATTAAACAAC
This sequence comes from Jaltomata sinuosa, assembly GCA_003996215.1. Lineage (NCBI taxonomy): Eukaryota > Viridiplantae > Streptophyta > Magnoliopsida > Solanales > Solanaceae > Jaltomata > Jaltomata sinuosa. The sequence continues at coordinate 159,592 of QJPP01000038.1, forward strand.
AGTAAAATGAAAGTGGGTGTACCAAGTTGACTAGAAGACTAGGGATGCATATCTAATGGAGCTTTAATTATGGGATAGAGTGATTATCAATTCATACTTATTCTCACTTATTTACATAAGTAGCATTGGTCATGGGTAAGAATTGTCTCTCGGTCAACAATCTTATATCTGATGATCTCGGTTAGAGCATCATCGGTTTGATCAACAAACAACCAATCTAATCTTAGGGAGGTCACACTATCTCTAGCTTAGACCCTTAAATGGGTGATTTTGTCGATAAGAGTTATCTCTAGCCTTAAATCTGAGTGGTTTCCCAAATTCTCACTAGTAATTTCACATCCAAAACCATGAAATCCTTTCTCAAGCCATCACATAGTCAAGTAATGAAAATTAATGTTTACAACCACTAATTTTAGGATTAAAACTTGGTGAAATTATTTGACCCATGTCAAATAAGCAATTATAGGCAAGAATAAATAAAACCCACACCCATTTGTTAACCACCCATAATCAACACACCCCTAGACAAGAGAAATTAGCATATCATAGCAAGAGAGAAAGAGATACCAATTGGGTAAGTCAAAATCTCTTCTATTAGAGCTGAATCTCATGTTCTAGCTTCAATTTGAGAACACAAGTGTTAACCAAGAGAATTAGATGAAATCCCTCTTCTCAATGGAGGTGAAAACTTAGTCTCAAACCAAAAAGCTTTTCAGAATATTCAAGACTGAAGAAAGTTATTTATAATTATGCCTAAATAGGCCTTTTATTGTTTCCCAAAATGTCACTGAAAGTTAGGAAAAAAATGCCCTTCGGGAGGTGTGCTACACGACGTGCAGTTCGCAAATTATGATATGTGCATCACACACTGCCTTCAGTTGGACCAGTGACTCAACTGACTTAGGAGCTTTATGAGAAGGGGGTATGGTTCGCACCTTGGGATGTGTGCATCGAACAACGATCGCACCCCTTAATAAATTCTTCAGTGGATTTTGTAGCTTCTCTTGGAGGAGGTGCGGTTCGCACTTTCGCTTGTGCGTGTCGCAGGCCACTGCATCTCCAGTCAAAATCTTTTGCTTTTTCAAACGCTTTACACTTAACTCCTTTTGGGTCAATATCTTTGTTTTTCATCTTTTATCAAAAGTACCTGCATAGATGATGTGCCGCCATTTTACGGCACTTTCGACTCCTTTTAACTAAGAACAATCGTACGTTTCAAGCAACCGTCGTTGTTTTTGATGTTTTTATGTTGTATTTTCAGGAAATAGGTACGAACATGGAAACGGAATGAAAAACGAGCAAAACGACATTCTGGATAAGAGTGACGGTCCGAGTGATGGACCGTCAAGCTAGTGACGAACCGTCAAGGCAGCCGTCAAGTTAAGGCAACACACTGCCTAGTGGCGACGGCCACCGTGATGGCCCCTCAAGGGTGTGATGGTCCATCACCCAAACTGTCACACCAAGGCAGCACCACTGCCTAGTGGTGACAGTCCAGGCGACGGTCCGTCAAGCCAGTGACGGTCCGTCAGCCTGGCCGTCACACCTAGGCAGTCCGCTACGCGGAATCCTGACGTTTTTGGGATTTGTTTCCTAGACTCCTATAAATACCCTATGTTAGGTTTATTTTATTATTATGCAATCAACCAAGCTTTTTAATATAGTTCTCCCAATAGTTTTAGGAGAGACTTGGAGATCAAGACACACGTTTTACACTTCTTGAATCGTTCTTGGGATCTTGGTTTTTCTTGTTCTTGGAATAATTGAAGATTGGTTTTCATTATATTGTAAGAATCCCTTCTCTTTATTATGAATACAATTCTCTTCTCTTTTCTTTATAGCATGATTAACTAAACCTCTCACAACTAGGGTTGTGGGAGCCATGGCAAAAGTAGCAATATAGATTTCGGGTAGCGACGGGTTAAATATGTATGTTGTCACGTTGTTAATCATTCGTTATGTAACGTTTTCTAGTGGTTGCAAACATTAGAACATGCCTAGGTTTAATTTGCTTGAGTAAAGAGATTAAAACCGGGAAACTTGATTAACAACGAGGATTCGAGACTACCAACTCTCGTCTTATGATTAATGCTGTAACTAGATTAATCTACTTGATGTTTAGGATTGAAATCTAAAAGCACACCTTTTCAAGTTCGAGAGAATTGAAAAGTAAATTTGTCTATTTGGTTGAGAAACGTTTAGACGATACCATTAATTCAATCGCATCGTGACACGCATATGGAAAGAACCCCGTTAAGCCTAGAATCGACTTTGTTGCTAACGCCATGGTAAACACTTCCCTAGTTCTCTCTCTCCTATTGATTATCATTCATACGTTAAGTGTTTGTTTTGTTTACAAATATTGATCACAAAACCCCCCTATTTACCGGAAACTATTGACGACTAGTCACATACTTCACTAAAGGCTTAATCTTCACCATATTCTCTGTGGGATTCGACCCCAACCTTTGTTGGGTTCTATATTTGACTACGACCGCTTACGCTTCGTTAATTTGAGGTGTAGTTTGGGCGTTATCAAAAAGTGGCGCCGTTGCCGGGGAATACGGTTGTTAATTAAGTCTGGTGTGTTTATTTGACTCTTAGTCATACTTTCCTGCTTTTACGTTTTTTTTGTTGTTTTTGTTTTTGATAGGGTACAGAGTTGTGCATGACAAGTACCCGACGCTCGGGTGAATCAACATTACCTTACGACCCCGAGCTTGCTAGAACGTTAAGGTGGAATATGGCCGCACAACAAGAGGCAGCAAGGCTCGCTGCAGAACTGCAAGCCCAACAAAATTTGAATGCTGGAGGTCTGCAGCACGATCTTGAGTTGCATGATGAGGATAACGATTTGGATGGATTTAGCGCTACGGGCGTCATTATTGTTCCACCTCTACCGCCCGGAGCCAAGTTCAACATCACTAACACGAAGATTCAGCTGTTAAACTTGAGAGGAGTATTCCGTGGAGCAGCTGGTGACGATCCAAACCGTCACTTAATGAACTTCGTGGTGATCTGCAAGTCGTTTGAACTGCCGGGCGTGAGTCAGACAGCGATCAGGCTCAGGTTGTTTCTGTTGTCTCTGTCTGATGAGGCAGCGTTATGGTTGACAGAACTGACCCCCGACTCTATCGCAACTTGGGGAGAGTTGAAAGGAGCTTTCCTAGAAAGGTTCTTTCCTCCCTCTAGGATGATACAGTTGAGGGACGAGATTAGCAATTTCAGGCAGCAACCACACGAAGCATTGCACGAGACCTGGTTGCGATTCAAGAAGAAGCTGACACAATGCCCTAACCATCAGCTGAACGACGAGTTTTTGATGCAAACATTCTATAGGGCACTGAATTCGGCTACCAAGCCGAGTTGGACAACGCAGCAGGTGGAGCGTTTATGGGTCGCACTTTTGCCGATGCCACAGCTATTTTGGACAGGCTAACCAAAACCAACAGGGCCTGGTATACACGAGATTCAGAGGTGGCAGCTAGTACTTACGTAGTTGGTGTGTTAGCAGAGCAGCGCAGAAAAGAGGAGGAACGCGACCAAGACATGGCCCATCTAAAAACGCAAATGGACCTCTTGACCAAGCACTTTATGTCAGGAAGTATTGAGAAGGTGAAAGCCGTGGGTTCGCAAGGTAGAGCAGCAGGGGTTGAATCTGATGAGGAGGCCAACTATTTGGGGGGTTTCCAGGCCAATGGCCAGGGAAACCAAGGTCGGAACTATCAGAGAGACAACCACTATGAGAAAGGCGGCTACAAAGATAGCGACCAAGGAAACTGGAGGAACAGCACCAATAGAGGTGGGTTGTATATACCACCTGGTAATCGGGACAAAGCTGGCAACGAGGCAGAAACGTCCAAACTTGAGAACATGATGGCAAAGATGCTGTTGAAGGTGGAATCAACTGACTCTGGAGTAAAGGAGATGAAGACCGAATTATCAGCATTGAGTCAGTTAGTGGGTTCATATTCCACCTCGATCAAGCAATTAGAGCAGCAAGTGGGGCAAATCTCGGCATCTCTGAACCAAAGGAAGACAGGTACCTTGCCGAGTGACACGATTCATCCGAGGAATGATGCAAGTTGTATGGCGATCACCACAAGAAGCAGAAAAATATTACCGGAATCACATCCGGTAATTCAGACTCAAGGTGATGTTGCGGATGATGAAGAGGCGGTAGAGGAGGAAACTCCAAAGTCCGTGGAGAAAAGAAAGGAAGCTGAAAAGCTTCCAACTATGATGCCTCAACCACCACCTCCCTTCCCATAGCGTTTGAAGAAGAAAGCTGACGATGGTAAGTTCCTGAACTTCATGACCATGCTGAAGCAGATTTCAATAAACATACCATTGGTGGAAGCGCTGGAACAAATGCCCGGTTATGCCAAGTTCATGAAGGACTTGATTACAAAGAAGAGGTCGGTAAGTTTTGAACCGGAAGACAACCTCCACCACTGCAGCGCTATTTCTTCAAGGTCGTTAGTCGAAAAGAAGGAAGATCCAGGTGCTTTCACTGTTCCCTGTACTATCGGGAAGCTCAACTTCGAAAGAGCATTATGTGATCTTGGTGCTAGTATCAACTTGATGCCGCTAGCAGTTTACAAACAATTGGGTTTGGGAGCTCCTAAACCAACATCCATGAGAGTGATGATGGCTGACCATTCGGTAAAGCGACCGGTGGGAATCTTATCTGATGTGCTGGTCAAGATTGGTAAGCTTATATTCCCGGCCGACTTTGTGATCTTGGATTGCGAAGTAGATTTTGAAGTTCCCATAATCTTGGGACGACCTTTGTTAGCCACGGCTAGAGCGTTGGTTGACATGGAAATAAACGAACTGACCTTCAGGCTAAACAATGAAGTGGTCAAGTTCAATGTGTCCAAATTGATGAAGCAGCGGTCATCAATGCTATTGAGGAAGCCCCTGCGGATGTGTATCTTGAGAAGAAGGGTTGTGTCGAAACTCGAGCTGTTATGAGAGTAAGGTCGCGATCACAAGAGGACGAGCAGGTAAAGAAAAGCGGTGAAGATAGATCAAGAAAACGAAAACACCGCAAGAGAATCTGCAAAGAAAGAGCAAAGAAATTGTCGCGACTAGCGATGTAGCCGAAAGAGGAAGCTGGAATGCCACACTCCATCAAGTTCTCCTGTTTTGGAGACCCTGGCGGTCTCCAACATCGTTCCAGAATCTGAGTCATATCGACTTCACAGGTATTCCTTTATTCTCACAGTTTTTAGTTTTCATATGTATGCATTGGGGACAATGCATGAGTCTAAGTTGAGGGTGTGGGGAAACCTGTGAGTCACCACCGAGGGTTTTTGTTGCCGAGTTTTTTTCCCTCCGGTGTGCTATCTAGTAGAACCGGCATGTTTAGGTTGTTATTTTTTTAAATTTTTTTTTAGTGTCTATAGCAAGCATGGCGTTTTTCTTGTTTAAAAACGAGGCCCCTTTAAAAATTTTCTGGTTTTGAGCTTATGTTGAAACGATTGACTGTCTGGATCCTTGAATGTCATTGTGTGATTATGATTAGAATAAGTATGCTTAAGCCGAGCGGTTGCTTGATAGTTGGTAGCGATATAGTTTCTTGGTGCCAAGAGCGTGTGAGATTAATTGTTATAAATTCTTACTCTGTGCATGCATCTAGAACTTTCCCGGTCTATTTTGTTAAGTTTGAAGTTTGGTTGCTTAGGAAAGGATCACAGGCCCTTTTTGTGTGCAGTCCACTTAACCTAAAAGACCGTCCAAATATAAATAATCCCTTGATCCCTGTTCGAGCCATAATTGACCTTATTCGTTCAATAACCTGTCACCGTTCCTGTTTAACTTTGAATCCCTATTTTGGCCCTGGTCCTTCCTTGGACATTGTGCACCTCAACTCAGGCAATCAGCCTAAGTTGAGGGTGGCTACTATAGAGGTAAACCCTGTTTTGGCCCTGGTCCTCCCTTGGACATTGTGCACCTCAACGCAGGCAATCAGCCTAAGTTGAGGGTGGCTACTACAGAGGTGAATGATAAGAAAAAGAGGATGGAGAAGATTGGTTGTGAATAGAATGAAAAATCGGGTGTGTGCCTAAGAAAAGAAAAGAAAAATAAAAAGAGGTGAAAAAGATCGAAAAAGTAATAAAAAGAATTGTCAAAATAAAGAGGCCGCACCTGTAGCTAGAGAGAAGGAAATAAAAAGGTGAATAAGGATGGATAAAGTAAAGTTATGTGGTAAGAAGACGTCGGTAGTTCCAAGGAGGGCTTAGTCACTAACCCCTAAATGTATCCTACCTGCACCCGAAGCCTCATTACAAGCCTAAACAAGTCCTGTAGTGATCCTGAGCGGCTTACTGAAGAACTGAAATAGAATAGTAAGGGCAAGCCTATGGTAGCGCATGTGCATTGTGTGAAATCATTTGTGAGTGTGAGTGCTTACCTAGTCCCAAATCTTGTGTATGGGATTTCTTTGGGGTGAGGGCACCAAGACGTCTGTATTAGCTATTGATTGTTAGGATAGCTGCGCGTGTGTATGTAGAATATTCTATCATATCGGAATGACCTCATATCGGAATGACATGTTTGGATCCATGCAAGTTAGTGTTTCATACATTTGTGTGCTACGAGGGAGCTTGAATTAATGTTGAATGACCATGAGTTGCTAAAGACATGAGTTTGTTGCTTAGTTGAGTAGTCGTGTTATTGTTTTGTGTTGCTTGAGGACAAGCGAACGTCTTAAGTTGAGGGTGTTGATGTGCCGCCATTTTACGGCACTTTCGACTCCTTTTAACTAAGAACAATCGTACGTTTCAAGAAACCGTTGTTGTTTTTGATGTTTTTATGTTGTATTTTCAGGAAATAGGTACGAACATGGAAATGGAAGGAAAAACGAGCAAAATGACATTCTGGATAAGAGTGACGGTCCGAGTGACGGACCGTCAAGCTAGTGACGAACCGTCAAGGCAGCCGTCAACTTAAGACAACACACTGCCTAGTGGCGACGGCCACCGTGACGGCCCGTCAAGGGTGTGACGGTCCATCACCCAAACCGTCACACCAAGGCAGCACCACTGCCTAGTTGTGACGGTCCAGGCGACGGTCCATCAAGCCAGTGACGGTCCGTCAGCCTGGCCGTCACACCTGGGCAGTCCGCTACGCGGAATCCTGACGTTTTTGGGATTTGTTTCCTAGACTCCTATAAATACCCTATGTTAGGTTTATTTTATTATTATGCAATCAACCAAGCTTTTTAATATAGTTCTCCCAATAGTTTTAGGAGAGACTTGGAGATCAAGAAACACGTTTTACACTTCTTGAATTCGTGTTCTTGATTTGTTCTTGGGATCTTGGTTTTTCTTGTTCTTGGAATAATTGAAGATTGGTTTTCATTATATTGTAAGAATCCCTTCTCTTTATTATGAATACAATTCTCTTCTCTTTTCTTTATAGCATGATTAACTAAACCTCCCACAACTAGGGTTGTGGGAGCCATGGCAAAAGTAGCAATATAGATTCCGGGTAGCGACGGGTTAAATATGTATGTTGTCACGTTGTTAATCATTCGTTATGTAACGTTTTCTAGTGGTTGCAAACATTAGAACATGCCTAGGTTTAATTTGCTTGAGTAAAGAGATTAAAACTGGGAAACTTGATTAACGACGAGGATTCGAGACTACCAACTCTCGTCTTATGATTAATGCTGTAACTAGATTAATCTACTTGATGTTTAGGATTGAAATCTAAAAGCACACCTTTTCAAGTTCGAGAGAATTGAAAAGTAAATTTGTCTATTTGGTTGAGAAACGTTTAGACGATACCATTAATTCAATCGCATCGTGACACGCATATAGAAAGAACCCCGTTAAGCCTAGAATCGACTTTGTTGCTAACGCCATGGTAAACACTTCCCTAGTTCTCTCTCTCCTATTGATTATCATTCATAAATTAAGTGTTTGTTTTGTTTACAAATATTGATCACAAACCCCCCCCCCTATTTACCGGAAACTATTGACGACTAGTCACATACTTCACTAAAGGCTTAATCTTCACCATATTCTCTGTGGGATTCGACCCCAACCTTTGTTGGGTTCTATATTTGACTACGACCGCTTACGCTTCGTTAATTTGAGGCGTAGTTTGGGCGTTATCAATAGACATCAATAAAGTCCATAAGAATCTCTAAATCTATTCAAAACATAGCAATAATTCATGGATATAGGCTCAATAAGTTGGTAGATTACTGACTTACCAGTACTCAGTTTACTTCATGTTTCTAAAAGTCTATTCAGAGAGAGTTGGGTACCAGAGTTGAGCTTAGCACTACTTTTCACTCACAGATTGATGGTTAGTCGAAGTGTACTATTTAGGTTCTGGAGGAATATGTTGCAGGCTTGTGTTATTTATTTCAGAGGTCAGTGGGACCAGTTTTTAGCCTTAGCAGAGTTTGCTTATAATAATAGTTACTATTCCAGCATTCAGATGGCTCTATTTTAGGCTTTTTATAGTAGTCGGTGCAGATATCTGGTGGGTTGGTTTGATGCCATCGAGGTTAGACCATGGGGTACTAATTTGCTTTGTTATTCTATGGATAGAGTTCAGGTTATTCAGGAGAGACTATGCACTGCCTAGAGTAGGCAGAAGAGTTATGTTGATCGGAGGGTTTGAGACTTAGAGTTTATGATTGGTGACCATGTGTTTCTTTGGGTGTCACCATGAAGGGTGTTATGAGGTTTGGGAGGAAGGGTATAAGCTTTATCCTAGGTTCATTGGACCATTTGAGATCCTTTTTCGCATTGGGGAGGTTGCTTATGAGTTGGCCCTGCCTCCTACTCTTGTCGGTGTTTATCCAGTTTTTCATGTTTCTACGTTACGGCGAGTACATTCTAGATGAATCCCACGTGCTTCAGTGGGATTTTGTTCAGTTGGATGAGTCTCTGGATTTTGAAAAGGAGCCTGTTGCTATCTTTTAGACAAGCAGGTTAGTAAGTTGAGGTCCAACGATATTTCATCAGTTAAGGTTCAGTGGCGGCATCATTAGGTGGAAAAGGCTACTTGGGAGATCGAGATTGATATGTGGACCTACTATCCTTGCCTTTTTGAGCCTTCGGGTATCTTCTTTTCTTTAAATTTTGAGGATAAAAGTTCTTTAGTAGTGGATGTTGTAATTACCCTCTAGGTCATTTCCTTAGTTGTCGTGCTTTTTTTGCATTTTGAGCTTTCCCACAAAAGCTACAGGTTATTTATGACTTGCCAAAATTGATGGTTCGATTCTTGGGCTGTTTATTTGTGTTTTAAGCTCATTTCCCTATTTTGCAACTCTTAAGGCTAGTAGAGTTGACTTCAGTCAACATTTGGAGAAGGCAACCTTGGATGTAAATTTCATCAGTGTTGTTAGCTCCATAATGTTAACTTTGGGCTAGAGGGACCTTTGATTTGGGTCTCGAGGCTTTCGAGCTCATTTTCGATTATTAGGTTCCTTTTTAGTGAAAGTTGGTTTGGGCATGGGTCCCACTTTTTGTTAAAACAATCTCTGTTGGGAATTTCATCATTTCCATTGAGTCCGGAATGCCATTTTTGATAGGGTTGCATGTCTGGTTTGTGTTCACGGGGTTCTAAATGAATCCCGAGGTTGCGGTCAGAGTTATTTTATGTGTGTTGTTATAGCTGATGCTGCTGATATCTGGTGTGGCATGCCTGTATTCTTGGTGGTGCACTTACATTACCGCCCCTACAGTCACCAGCCGCACCTACAGCCCAAGGTGACATCGGCAGGGGGAGCCCCTGTATTGCTGCCCCTGCGGCGTGCTCACCACACCTACGGGAGTTGGGGATTTGGCTAACCACCTCCCTTGCGTTGTTTTGAGTGCCATGGCAATGCGCACCTACGTCACTTTGACTGCAGATGTGCTGATCGCTGGTAGTTTAAATTAAGTTCCTTCTTAATTTTATCTCATTTTCCAATAAACTTTCCTCCATTTGAGAGCTCGGCTAAGAGGGAGAAATTTCCCATTATCATTGATTCCATGCCTTCTCAATGTAATTCTCATCCCCTCGTCATTCTAGAATTGATTCTACCTTCTTTTTTGCATTTCCTTTTCGTTAATTTCTCCAATTGCATAGTGATCCTCTGAGTTTAAAGTGGACTGCAGGGCTGTTTTGGGCCCCAAAATGATTCCCATTCGTGCTCTAACTTTGGGCATGGGTTTATAAATCTGCTGCAAACATAATTCTGAAATTTGTTTTTCATTTCATCATGCGGGCCTCGAGGGTCATTTCCTGACTCAATTTTTGGCTCGATTTTTTGTATAGAAATATGGGTGTGATTCTTCTCATCTTGACACCTTGATTATGTTCTTGATAGTGTGGAACATTCTGAGGCTGTTCGTATTGGGAAAGGACACGAGTGATGGTTCGTGCTTGCAGTTCAAACCCTAGGTAGGTTATGGCTTACTTCTTCTAGACTTGGCTTAGACAGATTTTATATGTTATGAGTTACATGAACGTTAGGCTAGGTTTAGGTTAGAATTAGGCTTAAATCTTGTTTCTGCTTATCTTGACCATTTTCAGGACTGTAGAGTAGTATATCCGTAATTATCCTTAGTATAGGAGCTCGTAGAATTTATGTGGCTTGCCTAGAACCCTTAGTATAAACTTAGGAGGTTTTAGAGGTAGAGTAGATGCCTTGTTTTATTTTCATATTATAGTTCTATTCTTTTCCATCATTATTTACCATTGGATTTGTGTAACAATGGGCCCGAGGCCATATCTTGGACTAGACGGAGTTCCAGGTGAGTACCTCATTTGGGGGAGCTTTGGCCTCACCTTTGGTGTTATATCTCTATATTTGTTTGGGTGTTGTACTGCTTACTCTTATTTATTCATTCTTGGACTTGGCATATTAATAGTTTTTCCTAAGAAAGAATGGTTGGTTTTCAGGTAAAAAGGATGGTTTTTCATTATTATTTCGTATTTCAAAGGTTTTAAGAAAGAGTTGCACTACCTTACCACCGATTTTGGATCTAAGAACTAAACGCCTCCCTTTTTACTAATTTTAAATTCTAAGGAGGACATTTTTAGATATTGCATGTTTGATGTTGGGATTCCAGACTCACATTTACTTGTTGCATATCTGATGCTGGGATTTTGGACTCATATTTACTTATTGTTCGTCCGATGCTGGGATTCTGGACTCTTATTGCATTGACCACATTCTGCATCATATCATCTCTTGGTGCAGTCCATTTGCTTATGTGTACTTGGGGTGTCTTTGCCTTATTATCATTATTATCTTCACCATTTGTTGGGTTATGGCTCTATTAGTAGATAACTAAATTTAGGTGGATCCATGTAGTTAGTTTGTTTTCTTGTAGCTTATAATATATATTATCTTTCTGAGCTCAGTCGGCCTATGATGCTTATTGGGTAGCCATTATTTTGGTACTCATACTATACTCTGCATTTTTTTTGATGCAGCAGCTAGTACGAGCCACTCTCGTTGATCCTCCTATCATTCTTGGCCAGCTATTGCTCAGATCATGGTGAGCTCCTGACGTTTTGGAAACTTTTACTGCTTTCCATATAACTTTCTATCTATATTTTGTATTTTTGATAGATAGTATATGTTGTATAGCTACTCCATACCTTAGATGCTCTTTTACTGGTGACACCAGGTCCGGGGTTGGTTCTTGTGTATATATTGTCTTCTCCGTCACTTTAAGGCCATTTTTAGTATATTTATTACAGTTGGTATGTATCTATATTGTTCGCCCCTATTTCCTTATATTTTCTCTTCCATTTTCCTTATTTAAATTATATTATTATCTTCCGCATCTTTGGGTTGGCTTGCCTAGTGAGAGGGGGTTATGTAAGCGCTATCACGGCCCAGTTTTGGGTCGTGACAATATATTATCTTTGTGATCTCGGTCAGCCTATGATACCTACTGGGTACCCATTGTTTTGGTACTCATACTACACTCTGCATCTTTTTCTGGTGCAGCACCTAGTATGAGCCACCCTCATTTACCCTCCAGTTGTTCGGATTGCGGTGAGCTCCTAGCGTTTTGATATCCTTTACTAATTTTCATCTACATATCTATCTATATTTTTGTATTTTTGATAGACAACACTTATTGTATAGCATTATTCCGTACTTTAGATGCTCTTGTACCGGTGACACCAGGTCTGGGGTTGATCTTGTACAGGTTTGTCTTCTCTATCACTTTTTGGCCATTTTTGTATATTTATTACTGTTGATATGTATATATATTGTTGGCTCCCTTCTTGTATGTTTCCCTTTTGCTTTTCATTATTTAATACGTTTTACTATACTTCTGCATTCTTGGGTTGACTTGCCTATCGGGGGGTTAGTAAAGCCATCATGGACTGATTTAGGTCATTAAAGAGTGGTATCAAAGCTTTAGGTTCACCGGTCTTACCAGTACAAGAGCAATGTGTCTAGTAAAGTCTCATGGATCGGTACAATAATGTACGTGTCCTATCTGTGGGAGGCTATAAAACATTCCTAGGAAAGATTCTATCTTGTTGATTCCTTATCGTGCATTCATGACTTTATCAACTTCTAAATAATTATTGTCTGGATCTTTCTCGGATGGTTCAAATGAGATCAGCAGCAGGTGAGGATGAGGCATCTGCACCTACAGTTAGATCCCCAGCTAGAGAATGGGGTAGAGGTTGACCCAGAGGTTGAGGTGGGGGATGGGTTGCAGTTCCATCTCAGGCCCAAACTAGATTACTATCACTGGAGCAAGATATTGAGGACAAGGGGGTACAGTATGAGCCATAGGGCATGGGACCAGCCCATCCCCTGGCAGGTTTCGTGGCTATATTGGTACTACAAGATACACTAGTTCATCTTCTTGGGTTTTTGGAGGGTATGTCACAGCCAGCAACTTTGATCGATACTCTGATTGGCTCTCAGATCAGGGATGAGGCTCAGACTATAGCCCATGCAGTGGCACAGGGTTAGGAGCGCAGCCTACCACTGCGGCTCCCCAATTAGAGGTATTGCCGATTCCTATATATGTTTTGCCTATTCTAGCTAGGCTTGTTATGACTTCTAAGGATCAGAAGATATTTGGTAGGTTTCTGCGGTTGGGTCCCTCGAGGTTTTCTGGTGCTCCTAAGGAGGATGTGCATGAGTTTTTGACTAGTTGCCAGGAGAGGTTGCATAACCTTGGGCTGGTTGAGTCGTACAGAGCATATTACATCATGTTCAGTTAGATAGTCCGGCAAGGCAGTGGTGGAGGTATTATATAGCCTGCAGACCAGTTGGATCACCTCCACTTACTTGGGAAGAGTTCTCCGCAGCCTTCTTACAAAAGTATGTACCATGCAGTCTGAGAGAATGGTTGATAGATGAGTTCACTAGGTTGGATCAGGGCTCCATGTGTGTCTCTGAGTACGAGGTTTGTTTTAATGAGTTGGCTAGGCATGCCACCATGATTCTGCCCACCGAGCATGAGAGGGTGATTCACTTTGTTAGAGATTTGACTTTACAACTCTAATTGGCTATAAAGGGTATGGTAGCTTCAGGCTAGTCCTTTTTAGAGGTGGTGGATCATGCCTGCGCTATTGAGTGTGTACTTTATGAAACCCAAGGGGCAACGATAAGAGACCCCACTATCAGGGCAGTTATAGTGGCTCACATACACGAGGTAGAGGCTAATTTCATAGGGGTCAGCATCAGCAACGCTTTCAGTTGAGCCAACCTGTTCAAGTGGCACTATAGATTATTGAAGGTCAGAGTAGTCAGGGTATGGTTCAGTCTGCTCGTGGTGCACATTCCAATTATTCAGGCCATGGCAGCCAGTCTGGTTAAGTAGGTTCTTTTGGTCAGACCTTAGAAGGCAGAGGTTTCTATAAGTGTGGTGAGTTAGAACACTTTGTCAGAGATTGTCCTCGGGTCAGACATAATGGCCAGTAGGGTCAGTTGGTTCAGGCCCCCAAAGCTTCAGCACCACCAGCCAGAAGTGGTGTAAAGGGTAGTAGGGGTAGTCCCCAGGGTACTCAAGGTGGTCCTCAGTCTGGTAGATTGGGAGGTCATGGCAGTCAGAGTCACATATATGCATTTTTGGGCCATTTAGAGACTGAGGCTTCAGATGTTGTCATTACAGGTACGATCTTTGTTTGTCATTAGTCAGCTTTTGCATTATTTGATCTGGGGTGTACATTCTCCTATGTGTCTACTTATTGTGCTACCCATCTAGAGTGTGCTTATGAGCTATTTCCTATGCCTTTGTGTGCACCTAACCCAGTAGGAGATTCTTTAGTATTGGATTATGTATACTGAGCTTGTGTGGTGACTATTTTGGGGTATGACACATGGATAAACCTAGTTGTGTTATATATGGTTAATTTCAATGTGATTTTATGCATGGATTGGTTATCTCCCTACCATGTGGTCTTGGATTGCTTCACCAAGACTGTTACCTTATAGATGCCTGGTATCCCTCTTATAATATGGAAGGGTGCCGATAGCCATATGTTGAGGGAGTTATATCTTTCCTAAGCATCCAGCAGTTGGTTGGGAAGGGGTGCTTAGCCTATCTTACTTACGTCCATGTTACTAGTGCTGCCATACTCTTTCTTGAGTCAGTTCCTATAGTTTGCAAGTATTTGTATGTGTTTCCTTCTGATCTACCAGGTCTTCCTTTTGATCATGATATCAACTTTGGCATTGATGGTAAGTGAGGCACTCAACCCATTTCTATTCTGCCATATCAGATGGCACCAGCCGATTTTAGAGAGCTTAAGGATCTACTGTAGGATTTGTTGAGTAGAGGGTTCATCAGGCCTATTTTGTATTTATGGAGTGCTCTGGTTCTGTTTGTGAAGAAGAAGGACAGGTCCATGCATATTTGTATTGACTAGAGGCAGTTGAATAAGGTGATTGTTAAGAACAGGTATCTGATACTGCATATTGATGATCTATTTGACCAGCTACAGGGTGCAGCGGTGTTCTCTAAGATTGACTTGATATCTGATTATCATCAGTTGAGGATTAAGGATGTAGACATCCCAAAGACTGCATTTAAGACTCGATACGGCCACTATGAGTTCCTAGTCTTTCTTTTGGGTTGACCTATGACCCAACAACATTTATGGAGTTCATGACCAGAGTATTCAGAGCCTACCTGGATTCCTTTGTTATTGTGTTCATCGATGATATCTTGGTATATTTGAGGGAGGAGAATGAGAAGCATCTAAGAGTTGTACTTCAGACCTTGCGAGAGCATTATTTATATGCCAAATTCACTAAGTGTGAGTTTTGGCTTGAGTATATGGCATTCTTGGAGCATATGGTGTCCAAGGATGGGATTATGGTGGATCCGGAAAAAATTGTGGTAGTTCATGATTGGGATAGGCCTACTTCTTCTACCGAGGTTCACAATTTCATCGAGTTGGCAGGCTACTACAGATGCTTTGTGGAGGGGTTTTCTTCTATAGCAGCTCCATTGGCTAGATTGACTCAGAAGAATGTCCCTTTCTAGTGGCCTGATGAGTGCGAGGTGAGCATTCTAAAGCTTAAGTCCTTATTGACTTCATCTCTAATTCTTACTATTTCGGTTGAAGAGCAGGGGTTTACTATGTATTGTGATGCTTCTGATGTTGGATTGGGTTGTGTATTGATGCAGCATGGCTAAGTTCTTGCTTATGCTTCTAGTCATCTGAAGGTTCACGAGAGGGACTACCCCACTCATGACTTAGAGTTAGCGGCGGTATTCTTTGCGTTAAAGATTTGGAGGCATTATCTGTATGGTGTTCATTGTGAGATCTTCACCAACCATCATAGTCTTCAATAAATTTTTAGCCAGAAGGATCTAAATTTGAGGTAGCGCAGGTGGTTGGAGCTACTGAGGACTATGATATCTCCATTCTTTATCATTCAGGCAAGGAAAATATGGTAGCGAATGCCTTGAGCTGAAAGGTAGTGAGTATGGGTAGCTTGGCATTCTTAGCAGCGGAGGAGCGACCTTTAGCTTTGGACATCCATTCCTTGGATAACAAGTTGGTTAGACTTGATATTTCTGAGCCAAGCCATATTCTTGCTTGTGTTGAGGCTAAATCTTCTTTGTTAGAACATATTCAGGCACATCAGTTTGATGATGCGAGGTTAAGGATCATTTAGGATAAGGTGTTGAGCGGTGAGGTTAGGAAGGTGCCTTAGATTCAAAGGGTGTTCCAAGAATTGGGGGTTGTATATGTATTCCTAGAGTTGGTGGCCTGGTCAGTTTAACCTTGAAGGAGTCTCACTGTTCTAGGTATTCTATTCATCTCTAGGCAGCTAAGATGTATCATGACTTGAGGTAGCAGTACTGGTGGTGTGGGATGAAGAGGGATATCTTAGATTTCTTGTATAGGTGCTTGAACTATCAGCAGGTGAAATTTGAGCACCAGAGGCGAGGTGGTTTGACTCAGAGGCTACCCATTTTGGAGTAGAAATAGGAGTGGATAGCTATGGACTTTGTAGTAAGTTTGCCATGTACCTTACAAATATTTAATTCTATTTGGGTCATCGTGGATAGGTTGACAAAGTTTGCTCATTTTCTGCCGGTTCAGACTTCCTAAAGTTCAGAGAGGTTAGCTCAGATTTACATTCGTGAGATTGTCCATTTGCATGGGGTGCCAGTTTTTATCATTTCTAATTGTGGTACTCAATTTACTTCGTGTTTCTGGAGGTCTTGAGCTTAGCACTATTTTTCACGCATAGACTAATGGTCAGTCAGAGAGTACATTTCAGGTTCTAGAGGATATGTTGTGGGCCTGTGTTATTGATTTTGGAGGTCAATAGAACCAGTTCTTAGCCTTGGCAGAGTTCGCCAATAATAATAGTTATCATTCCACTATTCAGATGGCTCCGTTCAAGGCTTTGTATGGTAGGTGGTGCAGATCTCCAGTGGGTTGGCTTGATTCCTAAGAGATTAGGCCATGAGTACTGACTTGCTTCATGATTCCATGGAGAAAGTTCGGCGTATTTAGGAGAGGCTTCGTACTTCCCAGAGTAGGAAGAAGAATTATGCTTACCAGAGGCTTTGAGAGTTAGAGTTCATGGTTGGAGACCGTATGTTCCTTCAGGTGTCGCCCATGAAAGGCGTGATGAGGTTTGGGAGGAAGGGTAAGCGCAGTCCTAGATTCATTGGGCCATTTGAGATCCTTCATTGCATTGGAGAGGTAGCATATGAGCTAGCCTTACCTCCTACTCTTTCTGGTGTTCATCCCATTTTTCATGTTTTTATGTTGAGGCAGTATATTCCAGATGAGTCGCATGTGCTGCAGTGGAATTTAGTTCAGTTGGATGAGTCTCTAGCCTTTGAGGAGGAGCCTATTGTTATTTTGGATAGGCAGGTTAGGAAGTTGAGGTCCAAGGAGATCCCATCAGTTAAGGTTCAGTGGTGGCATTGTCCTATTGAGGAGGCTACTTGGGAGACTGATACCGACATATAGACCCGCTATCCTCACCTTTTCAAGCCTTCAGGTATCTTCCTTTCTTTAACTTTCAAGAATGAAAGTTCTTTTAGTAATGGAAGTTTTAATGACCCTCTATATTATTTACATGATTTTCATGCTTTTTCTACGTTTCAAGCTTTCCCACAGTAACTACAAGTCATTTATAACTTGTTGGGGATGATGGTTCGGTTCTCGGGCAGTTTGTTTGTGTCTTAATCCCTTTTCCCTATTTTTAAATTCTTAAGGCTTGTAGAGTTGACTTTGGTCAACATTAGGAGAAGAAGACCTTGGATGGAAATTCCATCAGTGTTGTTAGCTCTAGAATGTTGAATTTGGGCTAGTAGGACCTTTGGTTTGGGTCCCGAGGCTTCCAAACTCATTTTAGGCTATTGGGTTCCCTTTTGGTAAAAGTTGATTTTGGGAAGGGGGGCACTTTTTATCGAAATAATCTCTGTTGGGGATTTCGTTGATTCTGTTGATTTTTGAATGTCATTTTTGGTAGGGTAGCATTTTTGGTTTGTGTTCACAGGGTTTTGAATGAATCCCGAGGGTGTGGTCGGAGAGCTTTGAGGCTTGTTATTGCAGCTGGTGCTACTGGTTCTGGTGTGGCGCGCCTGTGCAGCTTCCCCTGCGGTCACCAGCCACACCTGCGGCCCTGGGTGATGTCGGCTGGGGGTGCCCATGCACTCCTTTTTTTGCCTTTGCGGCATGTTCACCGCACCTGCGATGCTGGGGGTTTTCGTTGACCTCCACCCTTGTGGTGGTCTGGGTGCAGCAGTGATGCCGTACCTGCATTATTTTTTACCGCAGGTGCATTGATCACTGATAGTTTTAAATGAGCTTCTCCTTCATTTCATTCCATTCCAACTACTCTTTCTCCATTGTTGAGCTCGGGTGAAGAGAAAAGTACACTTTTTCTACCAAATTCTTGAGCTTTGAGGTAATTCCCTTCCCCTATTTATTCTAGTGCTTATTCTAACATTATTTATGCGTTTCTTTTCATAAATTTTGATCCTAATTGCATGGTGATCCTTGGAATAAAGTGTCATATTTCGGACCATTTGAGGTCCGAATTCTCGTTCGCTTTTGCCCAGACTTGAGGCACACACCCCACATCTTGTTGGGAGCATAATTGTGAAGTTAGTTTTTTGTTTTATCACACGGGCCTCGAGGGTTATTTTCTAAACCAATTTCTGGCCCAAAATTCCATATAGCAATATGGGTGTCATTCTTCTTGTCTTGACACCTAGTTTATGTTTTTGATAGCGTGGCAGCATTTCAAGGCTATTCGAAAGGGGAAGGCACACGAGTAACGATTCGTACTTGTAGTCCAACCCCGAGATAGGTTATAGTTTATTTATCTTAGACCTGGCTTAGTTAGATTCTATATGTAATGAGTTGCATGAACGTTAGGGTAGGTTCTAAGTTAAAGATTAGCCTTAAATCATATTCTCTACTTATTTTGTCTATTCTCGGGACTGAAAAATAGTACTATCATGTTTACCCTTAGTTTAGGAGCTTGTAGAATTGTTATGGCTAGCCTAGAATCCTTAGAGTAACTTTAGGAGGTTTTATAGGTAGAGTAGGTGTCTTGTTTTATTTTCATATTATAGTTTTGCTTTTTCATCGTTATTTACCATCAAATCGTGTAATTATGGGTCCGAGGCCATAGTTTTGGACTGGACGGAGCTCCAAGTGAGTACCTTGTTTATGGGCGCTTGGACCTCTCTTTGTTGTTTATATTTCTACCTTGCTTGAGTATCGTATTGCTTAACTTTATTTCTACATTCGTGGACTTGGCATATAAATGGATTTTCTAAGAAAGAATGATCGATTTTCGAGTTAAAAATGATGGTTTTCATTATTATTACATATTTCAAGGTTTTTAAGAAGGATTTGTTCTACCTTACTACTGACTTTGGATTTAAGAACTAAATGCCCCCATTTTTACTGATTTGAGCTTCGTGGAGGACATCTTTTACTTATTGCATGTCTGATGTAAGATTCCAGACTCATTTTTACTTATTGCATGTCTGATGTAAGATTCTGGACTCATGTTTACTTACTGTATGTCCGTCGTAAGATTCCGAACTCATGTTTACTTATCACACGTCTGATGTAAGATTCCGGACTCATGTTGCATTGGCCACATTCTACATCATATCATCTCCCGATGCATTATATTTGCTAATGTCTACTTGGAGTGCCTTTGCCTTATTATCATTTTTATCTTCACCATCAGTTTAGATAATTTTGTTTTCTGTTGATAACTAGATTTAGATAGATCCCTGTAGCTAGTTTACTTTCTTGTGTCTTATAATAGATATTATCTTTCTAAGCTCGGTCGGCCTATGATGCCTACTAGTATACTAATTGTTTTGGTACTCATACTACACTCTGCATCTTTTTCTGATGCAGTACCTAGTATGAGCCACCCTCGTGACCGTCCAGTCGTTCAAGGCCAGTTGTTGTTTGCATCGCGGTGAGCTCTTGATGTTTGGATATCCTTTACTGCTTTCCATCTACATATATATCTATATTTTTGTATTTTGGATAGACAACACTAATTTATAGTGTTATGTTGTACTTTAGATGCTCTTGTACCGATGACACCAGGTTCGGGGTTGGTCTTGTATAGGTTTGTCTTCTCGATCACTTTGGGGCCATTTTTATATATTTATTACAGTTGGTATGTATATATATTGCTAGCCCCTTTCTCGTATGTTTCCCTTCCGCTTTTTGTTATATAAAACGTTTTACTTACTTCTGCATTCTTGGGTTGGCTTGCCTACCAGGGGGTTATATAGGCACCATCGCGGCTCGATTTGGGTCGTGACAGATATACACCCCCTCCAATGATTTGCTGCAAAGGTAGGACTCATAGGGGATTCACGAGATCCACATATCATGCCTGGGCTCAAATCGAGACTTTCAAATATCATGCCTGAACTCAAACAAAGACTAAAATCAATATCAATTACCTGAACTCAAACTAGGATTTTAAAAAGTATTGTACGAACTCGAATCAGAACTAAAATCAGTATTTCATTCTATTCACTTCTTTAAAATCCATTGTTTTCATGTACCATGAGATGAATGAATATGCATGATTACGAAAGTAAATGCAATCCAGATATAACAGGTGTCTCAAAAACCTCAGAATCATAACAACTCCATGAACACATGCTACGAGCCTCAGTATCAAGTCAGAAAGCTATATCCTTATGGTACACAACAATATAAGTCCCAAGTTGAGCATCATAATGATGATCCATCTCATTTAATACAAAACCCAAGAATTTACTCAACCTATAGTATGATTTACATGATAAGTCCCTACCCAAGCAAAGTCTGAACAAAGTTAAGCAATAACCTACCTCAAAGAAGAAGAACAAGACTCTACCCGATCACACTTGAGTCTTTCCTTTAGAAACAGTCTTTGAATGCAACCACATTATCAAAAATAAGTTCTACGCTAAACACGAGCCCAATGATACCCATACTGCTAAGGTTCTAATCCGAGTCCAAAAAGTCAACCCAAAAGTTAACCTCGAGCCCACAAGGATAAAACTAGAATTTTATCGAAAAAATAATTTATCCAAAACTTAAGGAGTTCAAATATGAAATTTCATCAAAGATAGATTTAAAATCAAGCTTGAAATCATTAAAATATCAATCTTTAACTTTACCAGAAAAAACCCCAAAATTCCAAGTTGAAAACCTAAGATTTGAAGGTGAAGTCATGAAATAATCATTGGGGATTGTATAAAAGTAGTATAAGAAGCTTACCCAACAAAGGAATCTCAAAAACCCACTTTGAAATCGCCAAAAATCGAGCTCCAAAAATGAGGTGGGGAATAAATGGAGTGAAAATAGAGTAAGCCACTAGTTGAAACCCAGTAATCTCTTATCGGTGAAAGATTAACCGCAGGCGCAGAGTTGTTGATGCAGAAGATCCCCTCTTTGATGGAAACCACTTAAATGGTCCCGGGCTGCCACTGTGAGAAAATCTTGTTGTTGCAAGCTTGCAGGACCAAAGGTCTAACACTTCATGGAAGTCACTTAGGTAAGCCGACCTTGCCATTGCGGGCAAATGTCGCTACTACAAAGCCGCTGAAGCAATAAAGCTCCGTATGTGCGACTCGCTATTATTGTCCAGAAACTGCTAGAGTGGAGCTCCCCGAGATGGCTTAGCATCATAGGCGTGATTCCACAGGTGCAGACCATGAATCGCAGGTGCGATGAACCAGCAGACAACAAACAACAGCCAAAACAAACAACCAAAAACACTCAAAATTGACCCTCAGAATACACCCGAAACCCCACGAACACAAACCAACTATGCTACTAGACTAAAATCATTATTCTGAACTCAATGGAATTGTTGGATTCACCAACGGAGGTGGTTATCAATAAATGTTGACCAAAGTCAACTCTAGGCTAAATTTTTCAATTTTCCAACAAACTATCCAAAATGCATCTGATTGCCTCGGACCAAATTAAATAGTGTCACTAGCCTTAAAATAGTATTCTGGGGCTAATGGAACTAACGGGATTCTCATACGATGCCTAGAACTCTGAATATTGACCAAAGTCAACCATATCAACTTTAAAACCTTTCAAAATAAAAAACTCCCTTAGAATCCAACTGAACACCTCGAAAACTGCACCACCCACTCTCGCAGACCACAAATAGCATAATACAACTATGGGAAGGGGAAGAATAGTCAAAATGCAAAAAAAATCCAAAAATCACTATGAGGGTTGTTACATTATCCACCACTAAAACACATGTTCTTTCTCAAATGTAAGAGCAACGAAGGTATCTGAACTGTCAAAAAGTTGGAGATTTCTACTCTACATGTCTAACTCTATCTCCTAGGTAGCCTCCTCAATTGGACTATGCTTCCCCTAAACATTCATGGAAGCTATCTCTTTAGACCTCAATTTCCTAGTTTATCTATCCAAAATAGCTATAGGTTTCTCCTCACTAGTTTGATTCTGACCTAGATCCACCAAATCCCAACTAATCACATGAGAATTGTCGGAAAGGTACTTTTTCGATTTTGAGATGTGAAAAAATAGATGTATAGCTGAAAGACTCAGAGGTAATGCCAGCTCATAAGCTACCTCCCTAACATGCCTAAGGATCTAAAAATGACCAATAAACCTTAGACTAAGTTTACTCTTCTTTCCAAATATCATCACACCCTTCATGGGTGATACCTTCAATAGAACCCGCTCGCCAATCATAAATTCCAAGTCACAAACTCTCTGATCTGGATAACTCTTTAGTCTACTCTAGGCTATCAAAAGTCAATCCTGGATCAACTTTACTCTATCCACATAATCTCACAAAAAATTCATACCTCAAGGCCTAACCTTAAAGGAATCAAACCAACTCTCCAAAGATCTACACTTCTTTCCATACAAAGCCTCAAATGGTGTCATCTGAATGCTGGAATAATAACTATTGTTGTAGGCAAACTTCACCAAAGGCAGAAACTTGTAACACCCCAGAATCTAAACTAACTACTTTACAAGACTTAGCAGGAAAATTACAGAAAAGTTTAAGTTTACAGAAACCACGACCAGGATCATGGACCATCATTCAGAACCATGATCTGTGGTCTGAACCATGGTTTGGCTCCCAGGTTTGTCTTCCCGAAAAACCATGGGTGACTTCATGGATGGTGGTTTAGAACCACATTCTGTCTTGTCACCTGTCATTTTTACCATATGAGGACCCCCATTCATAGTCCAAAAACCATGACCCAATCGATGGTCCATCATTCAGTTCCATAAATGATCCAGTCAGTTGTGATTCCTGAGGAATAAAGGACCCTATTTTTTCCCCAGCTCAAACCATGAGTCACTGGACCATCGGTCATTCAGTTCCATGGCTCATCAACTGACTCGTGGAATGAAGGTTCAGTAGACCCAAAAAAGGGTCCAGGTTCCATGGGTCATTCCACCGAGTGTGGATTTATTCCACGGGCCATTGTTCCACCCATGAAACCCTTCGACTGCCAATTTTTAGAACCCATTCAGTAAGGGTAAATCAGTCTTTTCCCTATTTTTTAAAGCCTAAGCTATGTCATTTTAAGCTACCTAAGACTGATTATAAAGAAAGCAATTGTGCTCAAATGTTTGTAACCAAGGTGAAGACAATTCTTCCTATGAGCTACAAGGTAACAAAGCTAACTCTTGCACTTTATTGAACTTGGAAGATCATTGTGTGGTTAGTGGACAATTGAGTGTAAGTGATAGCTTGTATATGTGTGAGCTTAAGGAGCCTTTACCTTATGATGATCTTGATGCAGGCCCACTTGATTGGGATCAGTTTTTTACTGCTTTTCTGGATAGGTTCTTCCCACTTGAACTCAGAGAAGCCAAGGTTTAGGAGTTCATCAACTTGAGGCAGGGTGACATGAGTGTGAAAGAGTATTCCCTCAAGTTTACTCAGCCGTCAAAGTATGCTTCGGTAATGGTAGCTGACTCCAGAGCCCATATGAGTAAGTTCATGTCAGGGTTTTTTGATGATGTGGTCAAGGAGTGCAGGACTGATATGCTGGTGAAGGAGATGGATATCTCCAGGTTGATGACTCATGCCCAACAGATTGAGGAAGAAAAGATCAAAGAGAGGGATAGAGACAAATAGAGGGTCAGAACAAGTAACTTCATTTATTCTCAGTAGAGGTCAGATGGTGGTAATTGCTCTCAATTCTACCAAAAGTCTTCAGCTCTAGCTCCATCCTCTGCTAGTGCTAGTGCCCAAGTTTATACTGGATCAGCAGGATAGGGCACTAGGCTCTAAGTCGCAGAGCAGTGTCACTAGTGGGAACACTCATTTGGTTTGCAAAAACTGTGGTAGGAACCACCAAGGTAAGTGTATGGCAGATAGTGGGAACTATTTTTGATGTGGCAAGCCAGGCCACAGAATGAAATATTGCCTAATGGCTTCACAGAAGGTCAGGGATGCTCGCCCGCAAAATCAGGCTAATTCTATCGCAGCTCGAGCAGGTTGCCTGACTCAGTAGGGTGCCTCATCTAGTGCAGGTGGTGGTCAGCACCAAAATAGATTATATGCTCTTCAGACTCAACAGGACCAGGAGTATTCCCCCATAGGTATATTACGAGTCTTTCATACTGATGTTTATGCATTATTAAATCCCAGAGCTACACTTTCTTTTGTGACACCTTATATAGCAGTAGACTTCAGTGTTAGTCTAGAAATCTCTCCCAGAACCTTTCTCAGTCTCTACTCCAAGTTTTGATTCAGTCATAGCCAGATGGGTATACAGAAATTACCCGGTCATAGTCTATCAAAAAGTCACCTCAACTGATCTTGTAGAGTTAGATATGATTAACTTTGATGTTATTCTTGGCATGGATTGGTTATATTTTTGTTATGCATCAATTGATTGTAGAACCAGAGTAGTTTGGTTCTAGTTTTCTAATGAGCCAGTCTTAGAATGGAAGGGAAGTACCTCAGTGCCTATAGGCCGGTTTGTCTCTTACCTTTAGGCCACAAAAATGATTTCAAAAAGGTGTATCCATTATCTTGTTCAGGTTAAGGATTCAGATTCCAAGACCCTAACTCTTCAATTAGTCCCTGTGATTAGTAAATTTCTAGAAGTGTTTCTAGAAGATCTTCCCAAAAGGGAAATTGACTTCAGAACAGATCTCCTTTCAAATACTCAACCTATCTCAGTTCCTCCTTACAAAATGGCTCTATCCAAGCTTAAGGAATTAAAGGAACAGTTGAAAGACCTTCTAGATAAGGGCTTCATCAGACCCAGTATCTCCCCATGGGGTGCTCTAATCCTATTCGTGCATAAGAAAGATAGTTCTCTCAGGTTGTGCATCAACTACCGTCAGTTGAACAAAGTCACAATCAAGAATAAGTATCCTATTCCCAGGATTGATGACTTGTTTGACCAGCTTTAGGGTGTCAATTGCTTTTCTAAGATAAACCTCAGATCCGTCTATCATCAGCTCAGAGTCAGAGATTGTGATATTCTAAAGATAGCCTTCAGAACTCGGTATGGTCACTATGAATTTATAATTATGTCTTTTGGACTAACGAATGCTCCTAACACTTTTATGGATTGATGAACAGGGTGTTCAAGCAGTATTTGGACATGTTTGTTATTGTATTTATAGATGATATCCTTGTATATTCTGGAAGTGAAGATAAGCATGTGAATCATTTGAGGGTTGTGCTGCAAACTCTCAAGGATCGCCAGTTATTCACCAAGTTCAGTAAGTATGAATTCTGGTTGAAGTCAGTTGCCTTCCTTGGTCATGTGGTATCTAGTGAGGGCATCCAAGTTGATTCGCAGAAGATAGAGGTAGTAAAGAACTAGCCTAGACCCATTTCTCCGACAGACATTAGGAAGCTTTTTAGGTTTGGCTGGTTACTACAGGAGAGTTGTTTAGGGATTCTCATCCATAGCTGCCCCATTGACCAAATTCACTCACAATAAGGTTAAGTTCCAGTGGTCATATGAGTGTGAGAAAAACTTCCTTGAGTTGAAGACCAGGTTAACCACAACCCCAGGTTTAACTCTACTAGATGGTTTAGATAGTTTTATTGTGTATTGTGATGCATCCAAAGTCATCTTAGGTTGTGTCTTGATGCAACATGGTAAGGTCATCACTTATGCCTCCAGACAACTTAAGATTCATGAGAAGAACTACCCAACTCATGACCCTAAGCTTGCAGCAGTTGTATTTGCCTTGAAGATTTGGAGATGCTACTTGTATGGTGTCCATATGGATGTGTTTATAGACCATAAGAGCCTCCAGTATGTGTTCACCCAGAAAGAGTTGAATCTTTGTCAGAGAAGGTGGCTCGAGTTCCTCAAGGATTATGATATAAATGTGCTCTACCATCTGGGTAAGGCCAATGTAGTGGCTGATGCACTTAGCATACTATCCATGGATGGTATGTCACATGTGGAGGAAGAGAAGAAGGAATAATTAGCTAAGGATGTTCATAGGCTCGCTCGCTCAAGAGTTTGCCTTACTGACACAACAGAGGACGGTGTGATAGTTTAGAATGGGTTAGAATCTTCCTTAGTGGTTGATGTAAAAGAAGAGAAAGATAGTGATCCCATCTTACTTCAGTTAAAAGATGTGGTTCATCAGCAGAGGGTAGGGGTTTTCTCCTAAAGGGGAGATGGTGTGCTTTGCTACCAGGGTCATTTATATGTTCCTAATGTGGATGAGTTGAGGCAGTGGATCCTGACATAGGCTCATAGTTCTAGATATTTTATTCATCTTGGTGCCACCAAGATTTACTGTGATCTTCGGTAAATCTATTGGTGGAATGACATAAGGAGGGACATCACAGATTTTGTGGCTAAGTGTCCCAACTGACAGCAAGTGAAGGTTGAACATCAGAGGTTAGGAGGTGTGACTCAGGATATTTCCATTCCTACTTGGAAGTAGGAGGTGATCAATATGTATTTATTACAGGTTTACCTCGAACTCACTGGTAGCATGACTCCATTTGGGTGATAGTGGACAAGGTGACTCAGTCAACTCACTTTTTGGCTGTCAAGACTACAGATTCAACAGAGGATTATGCAAGACTCTACATCCATGAGATAGTCAAGTTGCATGGGGTTCCCTTGTCTATCATCTCAGATAGGGGTACTCAGTTTACATCTTAGATCTGGAGATCATTTCAGAAAGGTCTTGGTACTTAGGTAAATCTCAGCACAATATTTCATCAGCAGATGGATGTTTAGGCAGAGCGTACCATCCAGATCTTAGAGGATATGTTGATGACTTGTGTGATTAATTTCAAAGGTAATTTAGATGAGCACTTAGCTCTTATAGGGTTTATCTATAATAACAGCTTCCATTCTAGTATTCAAATGGCCTCGTATGAGGCACTTTATGATAAGATCCCAATTGGGAATACCAATTGAAATCTTTCAAATACGCAGAAATTAAAGATAGATGATAAATAGGAGATGAGAAGTGAAGAATGAAAGGTTTAATTGAATCCACAACTAAACCAAGGGGGAAGAGAGCTTGAATTCCATATAAATGAGTAACCCAAATGAATCCACAAATGAGCAACTCAAGTGAAAATCAAGGTAAAGGAGTTTTAGATCAACAATGGGAATCCACCCATCACTAACCTAAGCTACACTAAGCTAAACAATAGATAATCCACCCTCTAACAAGCTACACTCAAAAGAGTTCTTCAAATCTCAATTCAATATAAGCTCAAAGGCTAAAGGGATGAGAACCCCTATTTATAAATATTACATAAAGGCCCAATAGTGGCCTTGAAAAACACTCTAACTCAGCCCAACACACATGGTGTGCGAAGTATGTGCGAAACGCACCACTGATTGTGTGTGTTATCCTCTGCTTTGCACCACTAAACAGATTCACTGGCTATCTTATGTGTTTTGGGGTTTGTAAAATACACCATCCATTGTGTGGGTCGCATATAGTTTTGCACACCTCGGGCAGCAACCATCTCATGGTGTCTTCTCCCTCTTGCTTCCAAGCAATCATCCAAATGTGGAATTGCTTCGTTTGGAGTGTAATGAGGCTCTTCAAAGCTCCCTTTTGTGCTTCAAGGGTGAGTGTGGCTTGGTTTCTCTTGTCTAGACCTTGAAGTGTAATTCTAGCATGAACGTTGCCGGGTGATATCATATCATCCTCCCCTTTTTGAAAAGGATTCGTCCTCGAATCCAAACCTTGCAAAAACATAGGAAGGACAAACAATCACAAATTTCTCATAGTATGAGGGTTAGCACAAGTAGTAGTACGCCAAAGAGTCACCCTTGGAGGGTCTCCGGGGTCAAAGGGATATAAGACCCACTTAACTTGGTCACAAAGACAATTGGACCAATCCAAGGAATCCCTACCTCTACAAGAAATAAATCCAATACAAACATGGACATCATCATATGCAAAGAGGTAGTAAACAAAGGTGCTAAGGATACTAACCTCATCTATGGTGTTCTCAAAAGTAAGACCACACAAAGATGAGATAAGATATTTCAAGGCAATTATACCTCTCTTTCTCAAGCAACTTCCCAAGGGAACTAAGATCATCAATGGAGTCATGCTACTAGAGGGATTGAGGACTCTATTAGAAACCAATTCAATCAACAATAAATGGTCCTCCCAAGAAGTTTGGTTCCCTCTAATCATGAGCCTAAGCATGCTCCCAAGAGTCCAAATCACTATTTCAAGATGTCCATCCCCAAGAGGGTGAAAAGAAGTTGACAATACAAACATGGTACCAAGTGTACCCCATGGACTCTCCCATAAACAATTAATGGACTTGGAATTCAAAAGTTGTAGCTCACACAACTAAAGCACAAGTGTGCCAAACAAGGATACAAGTAGATAAGGGGCACCCACAATAGGCAATGAATCATTTGCCTTAGGGTCCGTAAGAGTTACTAGTATGGGATCACATACTAGCAAAGGATCTCTAGGGTCAAAAGGATAGGAGACCCACATGTCTTGTTTGTATAAACAATCACACACTAAGAAGTTTTCTACCTCTACACAATGTATTTTGAACACAAGTATGAACATCATCAAGTGTAAAGAGGTAGCAAAGAAAGGTGTCCCGCAAAATAACCTCATCCATGGTGTCATCGCTTGTAAGCTCACTATTAGATTCAAGAACACAATCAAGCATACCAATAGGGTTAGGACAATCCAAAGGACAAGTATAAATTTTTAAACAATTTTCACCTAATAAGAATATCCAAATTGACCTTCACCACCACTAGGACCAAAGAGACTAGAATTCAAGTCATCTAGCTCATCCTCATATTTATCAAACAAAGGTGGGGTTTCATACAAGGGATTACATTTATCACCAATTCCATAAGGATAATCACTAATTGGGTTTTTCAAACAACTAAACAAATCAATATTATCACCCAAAGGATCATTCCTTTTAACACAATCCTTCCCAGTAGACGTACTTTCATCTTCCAAGAAGAGATTTCCATCTTTGGAAAGTGTGTTGTCATACCAAAGTGGGTTATCATATAAGATATATCCCTCAAGAGGAGCTACCTCATAATCAAGATTCACACCACTAGGTTTTTCATTAGGAGTGACCTCATCATCCACAAACAAAACATTACCCTCAAACAAGGTATAGCTTGTAAACTCAACACAAGGTAAAGACTCATCAAACTCATGTAAAGGTAAGCTATCACCCACACTTAAGTCACTATCATGCTCATCTTCATTAATGAACGTGTTGAGATTATCTTTGTTACCTTGTAGCTCATATGAAGAATCATCTCCACCTTGGTCATCATCATTGGAGCACATTTTCTCCCCTTGGACGCTTTCAACCACCTCATGATGCTCCACATTTTGAGGTTCCTCATTGGGTTTAATTCCAAGAATACCTGCACATGTATCAAGACAACTAGACAAAGAAGAGAAATTACAAGAGTTAGTTTAAGGTTGTGACAACCCTCTCACATCACTCCACACAACCTCTCTTTTTTCCTCTCTAGAGTTGTCACTTTTCACACCCTTACTCCTCTCAATCTTTTCTCTCTCAATTCCAATGTAGTTAGGACAAGTGCCAAGTATTCCTTGAGAAGGGTTAGAAGATCCCTTCAACTCAAGTCTCCACTTTGGAACATAAGGAATGGATGCTTCGACTTCTATGTTTGACTCCTTAGTACCGACCTCACAAGAAGTAGCTTGCCTTGCTTCCAAAGGCAACTCCTTAGGTTCATCTTCATGAGGAGTGATTTTCTTCATGGTATTTTGTAAATCCCTGGGCTTAAGTTTGGCATCCCATCGACAAAGTCGGTCTAATTCACTTTGCATGTAAGCCCTTCTTTCTTTTTTGCTTAAGGATTCACGATCCCTTACCGGAAGGGGCTCATTTGATTTCACTTCTCTAGGAGGTGTTGGTGAAAAGAGAAGTTCCCCATTGTAGTCCGTGATATACTTGTATTGATCCCTCACATATGGATAATCTTCTTGCAAATTTGGGAGTGGTTCACTTGCACTTGCTTCTTTAGGGGGCAATGATGGGAAGAGAAGTTTCCCCTTTTTGTTTGCCACATACTTGTACCATTCTTGTGTACATGGAATCCTATGACTTTGGAACCAAGAATGTCCCAAAAGTATGGGACAAGTATCCATAGGATCCACATCACACCAAACTTCCTCTTGATACTCTCCAAGTGAAAAGAGTACCTTCACATATCAATCAACCCAATATCTGTTTAGAATGGGATAAGGGTTGTGTCTCCTCACACAAGGTAGTCCTAACCACTCAACTACTTGAGGGGTGATGAAGTTGGTATAACTACGGTTATCAAGTTCAAGATCGTACCCCATACTACCATAAACATTCACTTTTGTTTCAAGAAGTCGCCTCCCTGAGCCACTCCTATCTCGAACATTGGATTCCCTCTACTTTCTCCAATGCCATATCCATATTGCGAACAAGACACATTAGCATTAGGATAAGAAGTACGAGACATGGTACTCCTAGAAGTAGTAAATACCCATATATCATCATTCTTTGGATGACTCCTACTTGTTTCAACACATACACTCATGTCCCTTTGATTAGGATAGGAAGTAGCACAAGACGAGGCATAGAATTCAACCTCACAACCTCCACTTCTACAAGGACTTTCAGCAAATGATTCACAAGGTATGTGTGAGAAAGTGTTATACCCCACGTCGCCTCCATCTTTATGGCGTGTAGTGTGAGAACATTCACCATCATCATAAGACTTATCATATGGTTGTCCTACTCCTTCATCTTCATTATATGATCCATGAACGCTTGTTTTGTATTCACTTTCGAAGTAGTGGTACTCATCACTATGTTGTCCATGGTCACACGAACTATCATAGCCCTCATTGGCTACATCATGTTCGAAGTCATAGCCCTCGTTGGCTCCATCATAGCCTTCATAGGCTTCAACATTAGAATCATAGCCTCCGTTGCTACAAGCATAGCTTTCCATGTCATCATCACAAGTATCCGAGGCTATAGATGACATGTTGCCTTATAACTTCTTGGTAGGTACCTACAAAATGAGCAAACAAGGTTAGTAGTAAGAGTTCCTTACCAACACTCGTGTTTACACTCAATTGTTCTTGGCTAGCACCACTCAGATTTGCTCACCTCTTGCCTTTTTCCACTCTCAACTTACCTTCTTAGGGTGTAGTTCCCAAGGTTGATAGTGAACTACCTTCGCCCAATCAATTCACAAGGTTACTAATTCTTTATGGAAGAATAGATTCTTGTTAATTGAACAATGGACGACTCAAAATCAAATGAACAAGAGCCAAACAATTCACAATGAGATCAAACAAGAAAGGCTTGAAAGAATTGGCACGAAATGAAACGACGCAAGAGATCTAATTACAACTAAGTATAACAAATACTTGTTTTTAATTAGTCTTAGGATTTCTATAAGATAGGAGAATCAAAGAAAGGAAACAAAGGAGATAGAACCTGAGATTTGTCAGACCGGATCGGATTTGCAATTTTTCGTTGGTGCAGAGGCTAGTACGAAATGCACTAGGAGAAGTGCCCAACGCACCTTATTTCGCACAACCAAACCAGAAACCAACTTGTCCCTAGTGAGAACCTTGTGATAATTACACCAAGAAATGTGTTGGTCGCACGTCGCATCGTACATCCCAAAACAGAACACCTGGAGCTTCCAATTTTCCAGCTTTTTTTGATTTTTTTATGCTTTTTGCTCCTAGTACTTGCCCTTTTTGGTAAATTGTCTTTTGTATAAACACAAGTACTCTTTTCCATTACTTCTTCTTTGGATCAAACACCTTTAATTGAACTTCTTCTTCTCCAAGATTTGAAGAACACCAAGAACAATATGAATTTTAAATTTCCGGAACTTCTTCAATTTAACTCGAATTGACCCCAAATTTGAACGTAGCCTCTTCTCAATGTAGAGAACAAAGCCCAGTACAAATTATAGTCAATTATCACCAAAATCAAAGACACCTATTTCCATGTTCTTCAAGTTCTTCAAAATTTTCAAACCCAACAATGGTAGAAACTTCAATTTAGCCCCTTTTTTTTTCAAATTTGAGATTTGTGCTCCTTATGATAGGGAGAACAAACCCCAATACTTTTGAACCTTCAAATACCAGATCTTCAAAACCCTCTTGCTTGTTCTTCAACCCAACAATGGTGAAAACCTCAAATCAACTCCAAACAAGGTGAAATCTCAGATCTAGACTCAATAAACACTAGAGAACATAATCTAGTATCAGAAACACAAGCAAAACACAAAATCAAAATAATTTTTTTAAATTTTTTTTCAACAACGTTTTTCAAACTTTTTTTTTATTTTCAAATTTATGAACGTAGGATTAATAATCGTAAGAACAACTCTTTATCCTAAGCTCTGCTACCATATGATAAGATCCCAATTGGGGATACCAATTGAAATATTTCAAATACGTGAAAATTAAAGATAGATGAGAAATAGGAGATGAGAAGTAAAGAATGAAAGGCTGAATTGAATCTACAACTAAACCAAGGGGGAAGAGAGCTTGAATTCAATAAAAATGAGTAACCCAAATTAATCCACAAATGAACAACTCAAGTGAAAATCAAGGTAAAGGAGTTTTAGATCAACAATGGGAATCCACCCATCACCAAACTAAGCTACACTAAGTTAAACTATACGGAATCCACCCTCTAACAAGGTACACTCAAAAGAGTTCTTCAAATCTCAATTCAACATAATCTCAAAGACTAAAGGGAAGAGAACCCCTATTTATAGATATTACATAAAGGCCCAATAGTGGCCTTGAAAGACACTCCAACTCAGCCCAACGCACAAGGTGTACGAAGTATGTACAAAATGCACCACTGATTGTGTGTGTTATCCTATGCTTTGCACCACTAAATAGATTCACTGGCCATCTTATATGCGTTGGGGTATGTAAAATACACCATCCATTGTGCGGGTCGCACATGGTTTCACACACCTCGGGCAGCAACCATCTCATGGTGTCTTCTCCCTCTTGCTTCTAAGCAATCATCCAAATATGGAATTACTTCATTTGGAGTGTAATGAGGCTCTTCCAAGCTCACTTTTGTGCTTCAAGGGTGAGTGTGTCTTGTTTTCTCTTATCTAGACCTTGAAGTGTAAGTCTAGCATGAACATTGTTGGGCGATATCATATCACTTTATGGGCGGAGGTGTAGATCACATGTTAGCTGGTTTAAAGTAGGTAAAGCAACCTTGATTGGGCCAGATTCAATTCATGAGGCTATGGAGAAAGTTCAGCTCATTAGGGAAAGGTTGAGAACTCCTCAGAGTCATCAGAAGTCATATACAGATGTGAAGAGAAGGGACTTAGAATTTGAGATTGATGATTGGGTTTTCCTGAAGATGTCACCCATGAAGGGTGTGATGAGATTTTGTAAGAAAGGAAAGCTCAGTTCCCGATATATAGGTCCTTATAGAATCCTGAAGAAGGTTGGTAATGTGGCTTATGAGTTAAACTTGCCAGCCGAGCTAGCAGTGGTTCATCCATTCTTTTATGTTTCACTATTGAAGAAGTGTGTTGGTGATCTGGCATCAATTGTGCCATTAGAGAATGTGAGTGTAAAGGATAGCCTCACCTATGAAGAGGTTCCAGTTGAGATTCTTGACTGTCAGGTTTGTAGGTTGAAAAATATAGAAGTTGCTTCAGTGAAGGTTTTGTGAAGAAGTCAGTCAGTTGAGGGAGCTACTTGGGAAGCATAAGCAGCTATGATGACCAAGTACCCTCACCTCTTTCCTTTCGATTCAGCTTCAGCTTGAGGTAATAGTTCCTCTATAGTTTCTCAGTTTACTCATATGTATTTCCCCTCAGTTTCATGTTCCATCAGCTATTCTTGCATTTTCAGCATACTTTTATGTTTTTAGAACTCAATTCAGTCAGAAATTAGCTTTTAGAACTCAGTTGGTAGGGATTACAACTCTTCCCCTCCAAATTCAGCTTAATTAGTTTTCATTCAAGGATGAATGATCCCAAGGGAGAGATATTATAACACCCCAGCTCAGTTGGTGAGTCCTAATATATCAAGAACAAGATTTATGTTTATTTCACTCAGTCTTTAGTTTAGTTTTTAGACTTTAAAGTTAGCGGGGGACTTGTCCCAACAACTAATTTCAGTAGAGACTTTGAGACATAGAGTTAGTTTTCATCTTTTGCAGTCAGCTTTTCATTTCGGACTTATTTATATTCAGAGATATATGATTTACTTTTCAAACTTGTATTAGAAAACCAGTTTAGTTTCCGTACAGATAATACATTATTCAGAAATGCTTAGTATATGCCAGACCATAGGTTAGTTTAGGTTCACTTGTGACTCAAAACACTGTGTTGCGTCTAGGGGGTAGCCTCGAGGCATGACAAAATTAGTCTCAATGACCACCAAAATAAATCACAAAAGCTCGAAGCATATCCTCT
This sequence comes from Jaltomata sinuosa, assembly GCA_003996215.1. Taxonomy (NCBI): domain Eukaryota; kingdom Viridiplantae; phylum Streptophyta; class Magnoliopsida; order Solanales; family Solanaceae; genus Jaltomata; species Jaltomata sinuosa. The sequence continues at coordinate 194,523 of QJPP01000038.1, forward strand.
AAAACATGAATAGTCCATTCTGATTGGCCATCCGTCTGTGGGTGAAAAGTTGTACTCATCTCCAATGAAGTACCCAACTCTCGATGCATAGAACTCCAAAAGTGAGATGTGAACTGAGTACCCCCTATTTGAAATGATGGAAATGGATACACCATGCAACCAAGGTAACCAAGGGTATGAATCCTAAGTACCATTCCGCTCCAACCTTGACACACCCAACATAACCAAGGTAACAGTCTTGGCTCGACAGTTTATAACAGCATAATGTGGAGAGAGACAATCCATACCCAAGATAACATCAAAATCTACCATATCTAGAATAATCAAATTCACCCAAGTATCATACCCCAAAAGAGTCACAACACTGGATCGGTACACTCAATCCACCACTAAAGTATCGCCTACTGGGGTAGCAACACAAATAGGCATAGCAAGGGACTCCCACACTATATCAACCCCAGAGCAAAATATGCAGACACATATGAATAAGTGGAACCAGGATCAAATAGTACTGAAGCAGGCCAATGATAAATGGGGATGATACCTATAAAAACTACATCAGAGGCCTCTACCTCAGCAGGTCTCCCTAGAAATATATAATAATGACCATGTCGCCCTCTGGCTAAGCAACTCTAAGACCACCTCTACGAGCCATTGGGTCTCCACCCCCAACACCTTGAGGACCACCTCTACCACCTCGCATACCCCCTCCAGCTGATGCCCTAAATGTTTACATCTGACAACCCTGTTATGGATGACCCTGTCTTGCCTAAGGCACTCTTTGGCAAAATGACTAAGCTCTCCATACTCAAAGCACCCACTACCCATTGTAGGTTGGTGGGAAGATCCAGATGAGCTAGAATGCCCACTGCAACTTGAAAACCTAGAATGGGACCTCTAGACATCTGTCCTAATCTCCGCCCACTTAAAGCACTCACCCCAAAATAACCCCCCTCTGCAGTCTACAATGCTACTTGAACTGGTTTTCCCTATTGATAATGCTAACCCCTACTTAATAAATCTCTGCCCCGAGATGATGAACCACTGAAACCATCATGGCTACAAGCTCTCTTGCCACTACCTCTGTAAGCATCACGATGAATGCCCTCAATACTCCTAGCATGATCCACTATCTGTTGAAAAGTACCCCCAGTAGTAACTAACTAATTTGTAGCCAACTAAAGTGGAGTAATCAATCCCTTCATAAATTTACGGATTCGTTCCTCCTCTGATGGGCAACAGGAATCAATGGCATTCCTTTCTTACTAGTCCTTATGAACTCTACATTGCTTACTCATCAAGGCATGTCTAGACAAGGCATGGAAACTCGTCTTGTACTAGATAACCATCATGGTACCCTTCTCTAAGATGTCAAACTCATCCCTTAGGCTCTCTCTCAAGCTACAAGGCACATACTTCCCAAGGAAAACCTCAAAACATTATGCCCAAGACATAGGAGGAGAACCCATTAGTCTACATCCAATGTAAGATGTCCACCACTGCTTTCCTACTCCAACGAAAAGTAGTATAATCTACACCATAAGACTCAACCGATCTAATGTTATGCAACCTGATGTGCTGGGATTTCACGGCACTTTTGATGCTTAAAACTAAGGATTTTGGGAGTTCTTAAGTGTTTTTTGTTAGATATGATGCTCGTTGACTACATATGCAGGGAAAAGTGTTTAACAGACAAAAAGACATAAAAGTTGTTATTTTTGGGCTAAAAGTCATACCCCACGGGTGTGGGATCCACCACGGCCCGTGGGAAGAGACATTGGAATGAGACAACAGGCATTAGAAGCAAAAACCCATCCAACAACCAATTTGGGATGCGCCGGATAGCCATGATGGGACATTGCACATGCCCATTAAGATTAGAGAGAACCATTGGGACCTGAGATGATTTGGCTGATGGGTTGGCCATGACACCCATGGAAACTATGATGACCCATTATCCTGGCCTATGGGAATGAGGCAGAGAGTCTGAGGCATAGAGGATAAAAGATCTGATGGGCACCCACGACGTCTGTGGCACCCACGATGGCCCGTGGGGCTTGCCCATTGGAAATGTCGTATTCAATCTCTCCTAGTTCTGTTAGGATTTGGTCTTTGTTGTCTATAAATACATTCCCTAGGGTTTTATTTTAGAGGTTACGCATTGTTAGGCAATTGTTATGCAACTTTGATACATCATAACACATTGGTAAGATTTTATTCTATCCTATTGAGAATTCAATTCTTGTTCTTGATTATTGAAGTGTTCTTGAGAATTCAAGATTCTGGTTTACTTTACTTGTTGTTGTAAGTTATAATCATGATATCTTCATGTAAATTTGATTGTTCTCTTGCAACTATGAGTAGCTAAATCCACAACTAGAGTTGTGGGAACCATGAAGGATTAACGAAGTAGGCAAAGTACTTAGTAATCGTAGGAAGGTGTTCATGCATGTATTGTTCTTTCTCTCATTTTGATTACTTTTTGATGGTGGCCAACATTAGAACTCGCCTTATTACTAATTTCTTGACCAAAGGGGTAACAAATGGGAAAGGGGATTACATAATGGAGATTTGAGGCTACCAACCCTCACCTAAATAACTTGAACTTGCCCAGAGAAAGCTAATATGGGATCACTGGTAAGGGTTATCAAAGCAAACACCCATAGACTGACCAAGTTGTGTGGTGACATTCTTCTATTTTTGTAACCATTTGCTTAAGAGAACCTAACTTACTGATCTTGTATACATAGCACTAGACTAGATTATTGGTACAACGCCTTATTGTGTTATGAACTCATGGCGAACACTGCCCTAGTTGCTTCTCTCATTGATTACAATACTTGAAAATTGTTACTTTGTTACTTGTTTGAATCTTAGTTACAAACATTACTTCTACTTTAACCCCCCCCCATCCCCTTCTGGGAAATAAATGGCTAAGAGGGCAAATAAACATAGTTGACCCTAGTCCTACCATATTCCCTTTGGGATTGACCCCAATCTTTATTGGGTTCTATATTTGAACATCGATTGTTTTATGCTTCTTTTGGAGGTGTAATTTGGGCATATTAAATTTTGGCACTGTTGTTGGGGAATATGGTTTTGAATTAAAAGCGATTGTGTTATTTCACTATTTGTCTTTATTTCCTGATTTTACTTTTCTTGTTGTTTTTGTTTTTGTTTTTGTTTCAAACTTGTAGGGCCTATCTATTCCATCTCTTGAGCCCTGAAGAAAACCCCTACCCTTCGGACCTACAGGTTGCACACTTGTGCATGCCTAGTATAAAGAGTCAAGGCAATCCCCTAATTCCATTCGATCCCAAAATCCCACGAACTCTAAGAAACATGGTTAAGGAGGGAGTTTTTGAGACACCAGAACAGGCCATAGCTCGAATGTTGGCCAACAAACAGCAAAAGTAGGTAGACAAAGAGGCACAAATAATTCAAGATGCTCAGGTTGCCACAGACCTAGCAAATCAAAATGTTGCAGTTGAACATGCAAGGCAAGCAAGGTAAGATGTTACTCGTCAATCCACACTAGATGCTCAAGCTACGAGAGATGAGGTAGCCAGAAGTAATGCACCTCAAGATCTGGTTGCACCGAGAGGGTAAAGAGTCTGCCAGATTCAGCCACCCTGACACATCCCTTGCTACAATATTGATGATGATGATGATAATATCAATACTGCAGGGATAACAGGCCCTATAGTATTGCAACCACTACCCGATGGTACAAAGTTTGACATCACTAGAACTATGATCCAACTGTTGAACCTGAAGGGATTATTTTCTGGCAAGCCCACTGACGATGCAAATTTAAACTTGGTTAACTTTATGGGGATCTATAAGGCATACAACCTTCCAGGGGTAGACCAAGATGTTATCAGGTTGCGGTTGTTCCCATTTTCTTTGACTGGAGAGGCCATATTGTGGCTTACTGAGCTTCCTGATAGTTCAATATTTACATGGAGCAAACTGAAGAGTCAACTTTTGGAGAGGTTTTTCCCTTCTTCAAAGATGTTGCAGCTCAAAAGGAGATATATAACTTCAAGTAGCTGAGAACAGAGGCTCTATATGAGACATGGCTTAGGTTCAATAAGAATATGAAACAGGTGCCAAATCATGGAATCCCTTTGAATCATTTAATGGAAATTTTCTATAGAGCACTGAACACAAACACTAAGGTAGTTGTTGATACAGTCACGAGGGGAGAATTCATGGAAAACACTTTCACAGAAGCTTTTGAGATGCTTGATAGAGTTACAAAGATGAATAGAGCCTAGCATACTAGAGATTCTGAGAGTGTAGTAGGAACCTATGCTATTGGGAAATCCTCAGACCATCAGGAGTTGCAGGAGTTGAGACAAGATATCATTAGACTGAAGACAAGTATAGATCTGATCGCAAAGCAAATCCTTAATAATGGAGCGGAAAAGGTGAATGCTATGGGTTTATAAGGAAAGGCACCAAGACAGGATGGGCACGAATCTGATTAAAAAGTGAATTATTTGAATGATCAAGTGGTGGATTTTCAAGCCAATGGCCGAGAAAACTAAGGTCAGAACAGAGATCGGGATAATAATAGAGACAAAGATGACAACTATAACCGGTCTAGATATAGAGACAAGAGCAGGGGTAGAAAAAAAGATGGTGACTGGAACAAAAGTGGTGGCTACAAGAATGATAGAAGTAGTCTGTATGTGACTGGAACAAAAGGGGTGGCTACAAGAATGATAGAAGCAGTTTGTATGTCCCTCCTGGAAACCATAAAGTAGTTCCTGAACAACCAATCGTGAAAGATATATTAGCCAAGGTGTTACAAAAGGTTGAGTCTACTAATGGTAACTTGAAGGAGATATGTGTTGATATCTCAAGCATGAATCAGAAGGTAGAGTCACATGCAGTTTCCATAAAGCAGATTGAGATGCAGTTGGTGCAAATGTCTACAACCCTGAATCAGTATCAAAAGGGCACTCTTCCAAGTGATACAGTTCAAAATCCAAAGAATGATAGACATTGCATGGCGGTGACTACTCAAAGTGGAAAGAAGACCGTCGACCCTCCTATCCCTAGAGTTGTTGAGGAGAAAACTGAACCTGAAAATGATAAAGTTGAAGTTTTGGCTGAATCTGAGGTAAAGGGTGGTGAAAATAGCCAAATTTCAAGAGAGCCAGCTGCTACCAAAAAAAAAAGGAGGTCCCCGAAGTTGTAAAGCCTATGCCATGACCTCCTACTCTCTTCCCACAAAGACTAGCCAAGAAGGCTGAAAAAGGCAAGTGTAGAAAATTTATCTTTAGATTGAAGCAGCTTTCAATTAATATTCCTTTAGTGGAAGCACAGGAGTAAATTCCTGGATATGTGAAGTTCATGAAGGACTTGGTGACAAAGAAGAGAACAGTCAGTTTTGAGCTTGCAGATAATTTGCACCATTGTAGTGCAATAGCTTCTCGTTCTCTTATGCAAAAAAGGGAGGATCCTGGAGCCTTCATTATTCCTTGCATGATTGGGGCTTTCTATTTTGCCAAGGTGCTATGTGACTTGGGTGCGATCATTAATTTAATACCTTTGGCAGTATTTAGACAGTTGGGCTTAGGATCCCCCATACCAATGATAATTTAACTATTGATGGCAGATCGCACTGTGAATAGGCAGTGGGTATCTTGTATGATATGCTTATGAAAGTGGAGTCCTTTATCTTCCTAGCGCACTTTGTGATTCTAGACTGTGAAGTAGATTTTAAGGTCCCCATCATCTTGGGAAGATCATTCCTTGCCACAGGATGTTCTTTAGTTGACTTGGAAATAGGAAGATGAAATTCAGGCTAAATGATGAGAAAGTTACTTTCAACCTAAGCCAATCTATGAAGAACCATGATGATATATGGGTGGTCTCAGTCATTGATGTTATGGATGATGAGCAGTTATCAGTCCAAGTTGAGGAAAGACTTGGTGTTAAAGCACTTGTAGCCGTTATCATGAACTTTGATGGGGATGATATTGATGAGTACGCTGACATGGTGGAAGCGCTTGCTGGTATAGGATCTTACTCTTATGCTCCAAAGAAGCTTGATCTAGACTTGAAGAATAGTGTGATCCCACTAGCCAGACCATCTATTGAGAAGCCTCCAGTCCTGGAGCTCAAGGCACTTCCAACACACATACGATATGTTTTCTTGGGAACCGACAACACCTTGCCTGTAATTATTGTTGCTGATTTAGGAAAGGGCTGAGTTGAGGCTCTTGTGTCTGTATTGAAGAAGTTTAAAATCCCCATTGGTTGGTCTACTGCTGATATTATTAGTATCCCACCAGGCATATGCACGTATAAAATTTAGCTTGAGCCAAATTTCATAAGTATTGAGCATCAGCGTAGATTGAATCACCCTATGCAAGAAGTTGTCAAGAAAGAGATCATCAAGTGGTTGGATGCAAGCATGGTTTACCCTATTACGGATAGCACGTGTGATACTAGATTGGAAAGCATGGATGGTACTATCTTGGATGACACTTATCCTTCAAGGCCTTTCACACGTAGTCAAGCTAAAAAGCTCCAAGACCTTCAACCAATGTTCATGAAAAGGGAAGCATTGGAGAAGCTTGAAGAATCTCAAAGGAAAGCATACAATGTGTGGGTGGTCCATTAAAGTGAGGTGGAAGGAGACATTCAAGAATTCCCAAAAAAAGGCAACCAAACAAGGCCCTTACTTCATTAAGGACAAAACTGTAATAGCTAGTGTCTTCTTATTCCCTAGTATAACTGTAGCTTTTCTTCATTTTGGAAGACTAGTTTTTGCATATTGAAGATTGATACTCTAAAACTTATAGTTGCTAGTGTAAGGCTTAGTGTAATTCCCTTAAGGAATTAGTGAGTGATTAGAGTGACTCTCTTGATTGTTAGTTTAACTTCTTTACTTAATTAATCGAAGGTCTCCCATTTATGGATTTCATTTAGGTTTCCTTGATTAGTTGAGTTGAATTAGTTTCTAGTTGTTGGAATCAATTGGGAGGTGAGGGTTTTAGCCCCTTGTTGCCCATAATTTCAATTCCTAATTATTAATTCTCATATCTTTTCCTTCTTTCCTTCTTGTTAGTTGTATTCCCGTTATCATTTGGTATCAGAGCTCGATTTAGGTTTGTTTCCACAAATCTAAGTCTTGGGAATTTGATATCTTCAAAATAAAAAAAATAAAAAAAGCCAAAAATTTTTCTTGTTTGATTTCTTATTTTTGACACTAGATTCTTGTTCCCTAGTGTTTTTTGAGTCTAGATTTCAAATTTCATGCGATTTGGAGTTGTAGAAGTGAAGTTGTCATTAAAGGGGTTTGAGCTTTTGAAGCTTTACAAACTTTGAAAGTGGGTCTATTGATTGAGGAGAAATTGGAGCTTAAAACCATTGGGGTTTGTTCCCTACGTTAAGAGAAAGCTAATCCTAAAATTTGAGCCATTTCCAAGCTCATTTGAAGGTGTTGGTGTTTAGTGTGTGTTCTTGGTGTTCTAAGTGTTTTTGATATTCATCAAGAACATCTTGAAGAAGAAGAAGCCAAAAGGTACATTTGATCCAACTTTTCCAAGTCAAAGTGGTCAAATATGTTTGTTGGGTCCACAAGTGGAATTTATAAAAAAAAAATCACGCCCAGTCTCACCCAGGCACGTGAGACCAACTTCAGAGGGTTGTTTCTGCAGGTTTCCATACTTAGTTTTTTTTAGGGGTCTCAAATTTTGGGACCCTAAAATTTTTCTAAGTGTTGGACTTTTAAGACCCCAGAAAAAAAATCTAAGTATTGGAACTTCAAACTTCTTCTACACTCATTTTTCTTTGATTTCTCAACTATTTAACAACTAATTAACATCTTTAATTACTTGTTAACTAGTTTTTAAATATCAAATCATGTCTTTGATTCTCCAAATTAAGCAACAACAAGTAGTTTCTCCTACTTTTGTTACTTAATTCTTGAGTCTGAATTCTTTCGTGCTTCTTCCTTCTTCTTTTCTTGTCTTGTTTCATTGATTAATTCCTTGATTCAAGTCCGTTTAGAGTCTTTCAAGTCGTCCTTCTTTCAAGAGTCACAAGAATCCACTCCTCCACAAAGGATAGGTGACCTTGAGTTGATTGAGCGGAGCTAGTTCACTACCAATTTTGAGACGACGCCATAGGAGGTGAGTTGAGAGTTACATACGAGGGACGTGAGCCTTTTACTACTAACCTTGCTTGTTGAGTTTTGTAGGTACCATGTCCCACCACGGTGCAAGTCCAATTGGGGAGATCTCGGAGAACCTCATGGAGGTTCTTACACACCTCTCCAAACAAATGGCGAAAATGAATAGGAAGTTAGGAGGTATGGAGGAAAGGTTGGTACGGGTGGAAAATGAGAATAGAGGGAAGACACTCCAAGTCGAAAATGATGAGGCAAGGAGAGCATAGGTGCAATCCACCACCATTACTCTAGGGCAAGCTCACCAACTATGTTACCCTCCACAAAATCAAACCCGAAACTTCCAACAACCCACCTTCCAAATAAACAACCCTCCAAACTACCCAAGGCAACCAACACCACATCCACATCCACATCCATAACCCTATCGCCCTCCACAAGAGAACCGTCCTTTTGTAGCAAACCAAGTTCTATACCAAACTCCACTCTGAAATCCATCAAATGCATCCTTACATAATTCCTACATATCACCTCCACAAAACACCACACAAACACCCTACCCAAACTACCAATTTCAAAATCCTCTCTATGACGACATGAATGAAGATCACAACAATGATGAGTTTTGGGAGCATGGGGGTAGAGATGGCTATAAGGGCCAAGGGAAGGGGTCCAGCCTCGGGACTTGGGGTGGGACCAAGGAATAGAAGGTCAACTCTATGGGAATAGAGGAGATAGGATAGGGAATAGAGGAGCTAGGTATGGAGAACGGAATAATCAAGATAGGGGAATGAACACGATCAAGGTTACACTTCCAAAGTTCAAGGGAAGTAGTGACCCGGATGAATTTCTTTAATGGAAACTACAAAGTGAACGGATTTTCCTTACTAATAACATCTCAAAATCATTGAAGGTGAAGTATGCCCTCACTCAATTGGAGGGATATGCTTCCACATGGTGGGAATCCAAGAGGAGGGAACGAGAGAGTCGTCATATCTATGAGTTGCCCACTTGGCAAGAGTTGGTTGGTCTAATGGAGTATAGGTATTTGACTCTGGATTACTATCAAGAAGCTCTCAAGAAGGTGTACATGATTAGGCAAGGTACCAAGAGTGTTGAAGAATACTATGATGAATTTGAGAAATTGAGAATGAAGTCCAAGCTTGAGGAGCATATGCAATACACGGTGATACGATTCATGGCAAACTTGAGGCCCGATATCTTGAAGCCTTTGAGACTTAAACACTATGAGAATCTTGAAGCGGCTTTCCATGATGCCTCTAAGGTCGAAATGGATTTGAAAGATAAGAAGACATACAAGGCCAAGAGTTTTCCAACTTCCTCATGGAGTAAAAACAATGATAAGTGGAAGACCCCAACTCCTCGTGAATCATCTAAAGGTAGTGGTCAAGACACTCAAGTCAAGGTTGATTACAAAGCCAAATGGAATGACAAGCCGAAAGGAGGTAACTTTGAAAAACCCAACTTTCCTCGACCCTCTACCATCCAATGATTTCGATGTCAAGGGAGGGGACATATTGCTAGTGAGTGTCCTAATAGAAGGATAATTGTTGCTTTTTGTGATGGGTATAAAACCGATGAGAAAGATGAAAATGATGAAAGAAGTGAGGGAGAGGGGGATAAAGGTGAAGGGGAGATAGTAGCTTCGGGGGATGAGGAAGAAAGGTTGGATGAGAGGGTAAATTTTGCTTGCTTCATGGAACGGGGGCAACCACTACTTGATGATAATAAAGAGTTGAAGTAAATACAAACTTTTCATGTGTTGTGAGGAGAATTATGGGAGCCCTTGCCAAAGAAGAACTTGATCAAAGGGAGAATTTGTTTCATGCTAGGTGCAGGATCAAAGATAAGGTGTGTTCTTTGATTATTGATAGTGTGAGTTGCACTAATGTGGTGAGTAGTTCCTTGGTGGAGCGTATGAAAATTCCAACAAGAAGGCATTCCAACCCATACAATCTACAATGGCTCAATGAGAGTGGAGAGATGAAGGTCCTCAAACAAGCAAGTATTCAATTTAGTGTGGGCAAGTACAATGAGGAGTTGATTTGTGATGTGGTACCCATGTTGGCTTGTCATGTATTATTGGGGAGGCCTTGGCAATTTGATAGAGATGTTTTTCACTATAGAAGGACCACCAAGTATGCTTTTGTGATTGACGGTAAGAAATATGTACTTGCACCTCTCACCCATACCAAGTGAGTGAGGACTATCAGGCTATGAAGGAGCTTTGGGAGAGAATAAGGGTGGAAGAAGCGAAGAGTGAAGGTGAAAGTTCCACCATTGTTCCAAAAGAGGGAAGTGACTTGGCTAAAAATAAGAAGAACATGTGTATGATAGCTAAGCAAAACAATTGTCTAAAGGGTGTGGATTAGGAACGCTTTTTAGTGTGCCTTGTCAACACTAATCTTTTATTGCATGCTAACCAAGATACGAGCATTTTGCCTAGTATTGTTTCTTCTCTTTTGTAGGACTATGATGAACTATTTCCGGATGAGATGCCCGCGGGACTACCACCCTTGAGGGGAATTGAGCACCAAATTGACTTTGTGCCAGGGTCACAAATTCCCAACCGACCAGCCTATAGGTGTAATCCAGAAGAAACCAAGGAGCTACAAAGGCAAGTGGAAGAACTCCTTGAAAAGGGATTGATCAAAGAAAGCCTAAGCCCGTGTGCCGTACCGGTTATCCTTGTTCCCAAAAAGGATGATACTTGGAGAATGTGCATTGATTGTAGAGCCATGAACAAGATTACAATCAAGTATAGGCATCCAATTCCAAGACTTGATGACATGTTGGATGAGCTTTGTGGAGCAAGTGTGTTCTCAAAGGTTGATCTTAGGAGTGGGTACCATCAAATTCGAATGAAACCGGGTGATGAATGGAAGACGGCTTTCAAAACAAAATTTGGGTTGTATGAATGGCTTGTGATGTCGTTTGGTTTGACTAATGCTCCAAGCACTTTCATGAGGTTGATGAATCATGTTCTAAAACCCTTCATCAACAAGTTTGTGGTTGTATACTTTGATGACATACTTGTGTATAGCAAGACAATTGAAGAGCATGTAGGCCATTTGAAACAAGTGTTTGATGTTTTGCTATGAGAAATGTTATTCGCGAATCTCAAGAAGTGTTCTTTTTGTGTTAAAAAGGTAGTGTTCTTGGGCTTTGTGGTTAGTGCAAGTGGTATAGAGGTTGATGAAGAAAAGGTGGAGTTAATCAAGACTTGGCCGACCCCATCCAATGCAACCGAGGTAAGAAGTTTTCATGGGTTGGCGAGCTTTTATCAGTGTTTTGTGAAGGGTTTTAGTTCAATTGCTTCCCCATTAACCGAATTGATCAATAAAGATGTACCTTTTGTGTGGGGGGAAGAAAAGAGAAGTCCTTTCAAGCATTGAAGTCCATGTTGCGTTCCTCCCCATTACTCCAACTACCTAATTTTGATAAAGCTTTTGAGATAGAGTGTGATGCTTCGGGTTTTGGGATAGGTGGTGTCTTGATCCAAGAGAGAAAACCATTGGCTTACTTTAGTGAAAAACTAAAGGGATCTACTCTTCGGTACTCAACTTATGACAAGGAATTATATGCACTTGTGAGGTATTGGCTCATTGGCAACACTATTTGTGGCACAAAGAGTTCGTCATAAGGACCGTCATGAGTCCTTGAAACATCTTAAGGGGCAATCCAAGTTGAACAAGCGACATGCCAAATGGGTTGAATTCATTGAGACCTTTCCATATGTGATCAACTACAAGCAAGGAAAAGAGAATGTTGTAGCGGATGCTCTATCAAGGAGGTTTGTATTGGTCAACACCTTGGCTTCTAAAATGATGGGATTTGAAAGCTTGAAGGGATTCTATTCTATGGATCCCGATTTCAAAGAAACTTTTGATTGTCTTAGTCAAGGGAAGCGGGTTGATAGATTCCAATTGGTTGATGGATTCTTATTCAAGAATGGGCGAGTTTGTGTGCCCATTAGTTCATGGAGAGAGTTGTTTGTCAAGGAAGATCATAGTGGTGGTTTGATGGGGCACTTTGGAGTACCCAAGACACTTGACATCCTTATGTAACAATTTTATTGGCCAAAGATGAAGCATGATGTGGAGCGGATTTGTGGACAATGTCTCGAATGCAAGCAAGCCAAATCCATGACTCGGCCTCAAGGTAAGTATACCTCTCTTCCTACTCCTAGTGGACCATGGATGGACATTTCTATGGATTTTGTGTTAGGACTTCCTAGGACTAAAAGAGGACATGATAGCATATTTGTGGTAGTGGATAGGTTCTCTAAAATGACTCATTTCATTCCATGCCATAAATGTGATGATGCATCCCATGTAGCATCCTTGTTTGTCATTAATGTGCTTAAATTGCATGGAGTCCCTCAAACCATTGTTAGTGATAGGGATTCCAAATTTCTTAGTCATTTTTGGAAGAATCTATGGGGTACACTTGGTACCAAACTCATGTTTTCTTCTTCTTGTCATCCTCAAACGGATGGACAAACTGAAGTAGTCAACCGGACTCTTGGAAGCATGCTTAGGTGTATGATTAGGGGCACCCCAACCACTTGGGAAGACCATTTACCCTTGATAGAATTTGCATATAACCGGTCTTTCCACTCTTCTATTGGAATGTCCCCATTTGAAGCATGTTATGGCTTTAAGCCTTTGTTTCCATTAACTATGCCTCCTTTGTCTAGCCATGTTGTTGTGAGCCTAGATGCTGAACAAAGAGCAAAGGAGATGATGAACATTCATTCCAAGGTAAAAGAGGCCATTGAAAAGAACAATTCAAAGGTGGCCAATCGAAAGAATCGCGGAAGAAAGGAAGTGATTTTCAACCCGGACGATTGGGTGTGGATTCATTTCTGAAAGGAGAGGTTCCCACAAGTTCAAAAAGGAAAGCTAAGCCCAAGGGGAGACGGACCCTTCAAAGTGCTCAAGCGGATAAATGACAATGCATACATGATTGACTTACCAAGTGAGTATAATGTTCATAATATTTTCAATGTTAGTGATCTTTCTCCTTGTGTTGTAGGTGATCAATTGGATTCGAGGACGAATCATTTTCAAGAAGGGGAGGATGATACTAGATTGGAAAGCATGGATGGTACTATCTTGGATGACACTTATCCTTTAAGGCCTTTCACACGTAGTCAAGCTAAAAAGCTCCAAGACCTTCAAGCAATGTTCATGAAAAGGGAAGCATTGGAGAAGCTTGAAGAATCTCAAAGGAAAGCATACAATGTGTGGGTGGTCCATTAAAGTGAGGTGGAAGGAGGAATTCAAGAATCCCCAAAAGAAGACAACCAAACAAGGCCCTTACTTCATTAAGGGCAAAACTGTAATAGCTAGTGTCTTCTTATTCCCTAGTATAAGTAGTAGCTTTTCTTCATTTTGGAAGACTAGTTTTTGCACATTGAAGATTGATACTCTAAACTTGTAGTTGCTAGTGTAAGACTTAGTGTAATTCCCTTAAGGAATTAGTGAGTGATTAGGGCGACTCTCTTGATTGTTAGTTTAACTTCTTTACTTAATTAATCGAAGGTATCCCACTTGTGGATTTCATTTAGGTTTCCTTGATTATTTGAGTTGAATTAGTATCTAGTTGTTGGAATCAATTGGGAGGTGAGGGTTTTAGCCCCTTGTTGCCCATAATTTCAATTCCTAGTTATTAATTCTCATATCTTTTCCTTTGTTTCTTCTTGTTTGTTGTATTTCCGTTATCAAGCGAGGCAGACCAGTGACAAAATCCATGTTGATCATGTCCCACTTCCAAATTGGAAGGTCTATATGTTGCATATAACCTCCAGGCTTTTGGTGCTCTACTTTAACTTGTTGACAATTTGGACATTGAGAAACAAATTCTGCAATGTTCTTCTTCATGTCACTCCACCAATGCACTCCTTTCAAGTCATGATACATTTTAGTTGAGCCCGGATGGATAGAATATCTTGAATGATGTGCTTCTGTCATAATTCTCTCCCTTAGTCCATCTATATTAGGCACACACAATCTGTTTTGGCACTGGAGTACTTTGTTTTGCATAAGCTCAAATGCCTTTGTCTCCCCTTTTGGTACATTCTCCTTAAGTTGTAATAGAATAGGATCCTTATATTGCTTCTCTTTTACTTCGACTACTAATGAGGATTCTGCTGCATTTTGCACAATAATCCCTTCATCTTGAGATTCAAGAAGGCGAACCCCCAAGCTAGCTAGTTGGTATAGATCCTTAGCTATTCTTTGTCTTTCCATGGACTGCCCCCAAGGTGTTTGCCATTGTCCTACGACTTAAAGCATCGGCCACCACATTTGCTTTCCTCGGATGATACAAGATATCAACATCATAATCTTTTAATAACTCAGGCCATCTTCGCTGCCTCAGATTCAGATCCTTCTGCTTAAAGATATATTGCAAGCTCTTATGGTCCGTATATATGTCAACATGAACCCCATACAAGTAGTGGCGCCATATCCTTAGTGCAAATACAACCACTGCTAGCTCTAGATCATGGGTTGGATAATTTTTCTCATGTGGACGCAACTGTCTTGAGGCATAAGCTATTACTTTACCATGCTGCATCAATATCAATACGCATCCTAAGCCCACTCCCGACGCATCACAATACACTGCATACCCTTCTATGCCTTCTGGAAGTACCAATATAGGTGTAGAAGTCAACTTATTTTTCAGCTCTTGGAAGCTTATTTCGCATGCATCGCTCCATTGGAACTTGGCTGCCTTGTGTGTTAGCTTTGTTAAGGGTGTAGAAATAGAGGAAAATCCCTCAACGAACCTTCTATAATAACCTGCCAACCCAAGGAAACTACGAACCTCCGTAGGTGTTGTAGGTCTTGGCCAGTTCTTCACGGCTTTTATCTTTTGAGTATCAACCCTTATTCCTTCATCAGAGACAATATGACCCAAGAATGCCATAGATTTTACCCAAAACTCACATTTAGAAAACTTTGCATATAGCTTACGATCACGAAGAACCTGTAACACCTGCCACAAGTGATTAGCATGGTCCTCCTTTGATCTTGAATAGACCAAGATATCATCTATGAATACAATCACAAACACGTCCAAGAATGGCTTGATTCATCAGATCCATAAAAGTTGCTGGTGCATTTGTTAGCCCAAATGACATAACTAAAAATTCAAAATGACCATACCGTGTTCGGAAAGCTGTCTTGGGTATATCTTTCTCTTTGACTTTTACTTGATGATAACCCGACCTCAAATCAATCTTCGAGAAACACTTAGCACCCTGTAACTGGTCAAACAAATCATCAATCCTAGGAAGGGGATATTTGTTCTTAATTGTCACCTTATTCAACTGCCGATAGTCAATACACATTCTCAATGAGCCATCTTTCTTGCGTACAAATAAAACCGGTGCTCCCCAAGGGGATATACTAGGCTTTATGAATCCCTTTTCTAACAAATCTTTTAATTGCTCCTTCAATTCTCGTAATTCTGCCGGGGCCATCCTATATGGAGGGATGGAGATGGGTTGAGTACCTGGAATCACATCAATACCAAACTCTATCTCTCGTTCTGGAGGCAAACCTGGAAGCTCTTCGGGAAATACATCAGAAAATTCATTTACCACTGGAATAGACTGAAGATCTAGTGGCTCCACATCTATATCTCTCACTCTCACCAGATGACATATGTACCCTTTGGACATCATCTTCTTTTCCTTAAGATAAGAAATAAACTTACCTCTTGGTGTCCCAACATTACCTTTCCATTCAAGGACTGCCTCTTTTGGAAAATTGAAACTCACCCTCTTAGCTCGGCAATCTACCATGGCTTAACATGAAGCCAACCAATCCATACCCATTATAACATCAAAATCTATCATATCTAGCTCAACAAGGTCAGCCAATGTGTTACAGTCACAAACAGTTACTATGCAATTACGATAGATTTTTCTAGCTATAATAGACTCGCTAGTTGGCGTAAATACTTCAAATGGTTTAACCAATAATTCTGGCGTTCCTTCAAACTTTCTAGCAATCAATGGAGTAACATATGATAGTGTAGAGCCTGGATCAATTAATGCATATACATTATATGAAAAGATGGACAATGTACCTGTAACCACATCAGGTGAAGCCTCCAAATTCTGTCGTTCCGCTAGAGCATATGTACGATTTTGAACTCCACTAGAACTAGCAGTTCCTCTACCACCTCTACCATGACCTGCAGGCACCTTTGGGCCCCTACCTAAAGAAGGCACCGATGATGATGATGCAGCAACCGATCCAGTAGGTTGTGCCATGCTACCCATGCCCCTTTGAGGGCAATTTCTCATCATGTGTCCCGGTGTACCACACCAAAAACAAACATTTGTTCCAAGCCAACATATACCTGGATGATTTCTTCCACATTGTTTACAAGACTGTCTAGGAGGTCTTGGTTGGGTCGCACTTCCCTGTTCTTGGTACCCCGCTACTTGTGAGCCTTGACTCTTACTCCTTTGCCCAAATTGATTAGCCCTAGACCCTTGAAACCAAGGTGGAGAGCTAGTTGTAGAGTAGGAAGATGATGGCCTAGGCAGTCTATTAGAAAACCAAGGCCTAAACTCACCTTGGGATGGCGTAAACTGGCCCATAGATCTGGCCCTCTTGGACTACCCTCTTTCCGACTCTTGTGTCCTTCTCCTTTTCCTTTGATCCTCCATATTTTGTGCAAAAGCTTGTATCCTTGCTATATCCATATCTTTGTTCAAAGCAGCAATAGTACAATCCCTAACAAGATATGAATCCAATCTATCCACACAACGATGAACTCTATCCTCCATAGTAGCTACTACATTAGGAGCATACCTGGCCAAAGAATTAAACTTGAGACTATACTCTCTCATGCTCATATTCCCTTGGTGAAGATTTAAGAACTGAGTTGCACGGGCCTCCCAAATCTCCAATGGCAGATAATGGTCAAGGAATGCCTTTTTAAACTCTTTCCATTTAGCTGAAGGTGTATTTATACCCCTAGATTGTTTCCAAGCTTCGTACCACAATATAGCCACACCTTTTAATCTATATGGTTCCAACTCAACTACTTCCTTACCAGATATATGCATAATATCTAAGGTCCTTTGGATTTGATCAATAAAGTCTTGCGGATCTTCATCCTAATCTGACCCAGTGATGATGGAGGGTCCAAATTAAGGAAATCACGTATCCGCACACTAGCTTCCCTATTTGCACCACTAGTACCTGCAATTGGACCTGCTTGCCATTGTCCTTGACCAGCAAGTATACGAGTCAACAATTGGACTGCATTCTTTAAATCTTGGTCAGTAGCATTAACCGGTGGTTCTTGGGGTGCTGCTGCCCTCCTTAGCTCTTCTGGAGACGGAGGAGTGGAGGAAGTCCGTGATGAAGACAGTTGAGCCTCACTTTGATTAGCTCGTCTAGGTGGTGATTTGCTGGTCCCTTCTCCAGTAGCCACATCTACTTG
Source organism: Jaltomata sinuosa (assembly GCA_003996215.1). Lineage (NCBI taxonomy): Eukaryota > Viridiplantae > Streptophyta > Magnoliopsida > Solanales > Solanaceae > Jaltomata > Jaltomata sinuosa. Next base: position 212,167 of record QJPP01000038.1, read on the forward strand.
CTTACCAGTACTCTTACTTTTCCTAGTAACCAGCATTTTTGCTATAATGAATACAATTTAAAGGTTAGATATGATAAACCTATAATATTGGCTCTATTGCACGATCTAAGAGATAAAGAAAAAGAGACAACTCCTAAATGTCCCGTAGCCTCCTGTTTGTAAATGTGGTGCACAACACACCCATAAGCAAGACTCTACATAGACACAGCTTTGTAGACTCCCTAGGATGACCTGCTCTGATACCACTTTTGTCACGCCTCAAATTCCATTTAGACGGACAGGCACTCGATGCCCTAAAGGCCTGAGAGAACCAACTTATAACCTGTGATTCATGCATATAATTATGAAAATTAAGAAGCTTTGACTATAAGCTGCCTGAATAACAAGACCAACATAGATAGGCCCAAAACTTATGTACACGATCTGGCCATTGAGGCCACAACAATTAAGAGCAAAGACATAACTAAGTTTTACTTTAACATTGGTCTACAAAGCTTCTACAAGATAGACAAACTTAGTTTAGGTCGGGACAGGGCCCCGCCTTACCCTTACCTATACAATACCCAAAATATATACCAAAGACTCGGTAAAGCCCCGAATCAACCTGGAGCTCACCAACAGTAGCCGAGTGTCCTGTGCTCCTACTGGGGAGGTCTACTAGCCAGAGTACATGTGCCTGCGGCATGAAATATAGCGTCCCCATGAGGGACGTCAGTACGAGAGAATGTACTGAATATGTAAGGCATAAAGTAAACCATATGTAAACAAGAGATCAAATAGAATTAGGTATCAATGCATAAACATGTAAATAAGAACAGAAGATCACATTTGCTTACACTTGTGAAATCATGTATATTACGTTCTTTGGTTACTCTTCTTTGCTTTATGATCATTGTAAGACATGTAATACACGTGACCAACTGATTAGTGGTAGAAGAGGAGTCCCATGCTAGGCAATTTAACCCCTGGGATGCTGCCCTCATAAATATACAAATTGGGATCGACCCATGCTAGGCTTTCGCCCCTAGGCTGCCACCCATAAGTACACAAATAGGGATCGACCCATGCTAGGCTTTCACCCCTGGGCTGCCACCCACACATATACAGATTACTTCATTTAGTTTCTTTAATCTTTGAGATTGTTACTTTGGTGGTTGTAACCTTTATTGAGCTCAAAACTATGGACCAGTAGTAGAAGACATGTGAACATGCACTTAAGGCAGTAACAATGATATAAGGAGCAAACGTAACATCAACGTACTGTTTAGGAGCTTATATGATACAATGAACCTCATTTGGCTTAGAGAATAACTCACAAAGCTTGCTGTTGAAAGTACCTTTACTAGGAAACTCACTTCGTTGGTAACAACACAAATATAAGAGTTCATGCCAAGGAATATGAAACTGAGAAACCTTACATACCTTGTTGTGTAACTCGGATATTACAACGAATTAAGCTTCCCCCTTTCAGATTATTTATCTACAATGAAATACGTGGCAAAACTAGTATTAGTAGCTAGTTAACCAATTTGGGCTACTTGATCCCACTAAATCAGTAACTAGGCAGTAAGCTCGTAATTGATCAAACCAAGAGTGTTCCTTTCACCTCTTCTCCTCTAAACATATCTACATACTGTACGACCTTCTCATAAGGTCCCTTGAAGCTCTTCCGACTTCACAACATATACCAAACAACATACAAAGGTGTGCAGGCAGCAAGTTAACATAACACCCAATTAAGTGGTGTATTACCACACCCTCCTTCCATACTTCAATACAACTTCACACACCCTTTTACAAGTTCAACCAAGCTGTCCCAAATATATACACATAAAACCGCTCCTAAAACAATCCCAAACATCCTTCAACATAATAAGAAAGTACTTTAACTCAAGGATTCCAATCACTACCCCATGGTTCTTGACACAAACACATACAGAATTCTCCATCAAACTTGCATATAAAAAGGGGTAAAAATGGGCAGTAACTTTACCTTAAATTCTGAAAATCTGTCCTCCTAACTTGTACTTCTTCAAGAGCTTGAACTCCCCTTCAACTTAGCTTGAAAAGAGGGAGAATACTTAAGAACCCTAATGGTATTTTTTGGCTGCTATGTGAAGCTAAGAGAGAGAGAAAGAAAGAACTTCTAATATCTATTTTTTTTTCAAGTTAAAATGAGTGAAATGAGCTGGTCTTAACCACTTTAAAGGGGGGCTGCTTTGGCCGACTTTCCTTGCTCATTTTGAGCCACAAAATGTCAAGAAGGTGATACACCTACTTGTCCATTTTACATGGGCTTTATTGGACTTAACCTTATTGGGCCTTGGCTGCCAATTCTTTCCCTTTCTTTCACTTCTTTGGGCCAGAATTTATTCAAGTGAATGATGGGTGTACTTGGCCCTCTAAGCTAGTCAAAATAGTCTTAGTAGGTGATGCACCTACCTAGTTCTTTAGTCTGGTCAATAAGTCAAAGTAGGTGATGCACCTACTTGTCACCTACTAGCTTAGTTAAGTCAAGCAAGCAGCTCACTTATTTTATTCTATTTTCTAATTTCTAATCCCTTTTGCTTTAACTTAACACTTCACCCTAAATATTTACTCAAATACAACCTTACCATCTCAATTTTAAATACTTTTGTCGAGGTTAACTTGGTCATTTACGTGCTGAACTGAATGGGGCATTACAACACCTACCAATATACATTAAACTATCACTGCTCATATAAAAAACTCGGTCCCTCACCTATACGACAAGGCTATATCAAGTGATATATGAATAGGACTAGTATATGCAGAATACGGGATGTTACAATGAACATGTTTATGAACAAGCTTTGACATCTAGATATGTCACATGTATGTAAGCTTCATGTTATATTTTGGGAGTGTGCTACCGTAGGTGGCCTTTGTGGCTTATGACAGGATCCTAGTATGATATGGTTCTAACCTTGGCTGGTTAGGACAACCTTTTTCAGTGTGGGTGCATGACACTAGACTCCATGTAGCTCATCATGGTTTATGTCGGTTAAGAGAAACTCCCACATGATTATTTTCAAGTTATGAAGTTATATGATACTTTACTTTAAATCATGACTGATAACGCCCAAACTACACCTCAAATTAATGAAGCGTAAGCGGTCGTAGTCAAATATAGAACCCAATAAAGGTTGGGGTCGAATCCCACAGAGAATATGGTGAAGATTAAGCCTTTAGTGAAGTACGTGACTAATGGTCAATAGTTTCCGGTAAATAAAGGGGGGGGGGGTTTGTGTGATCAATGTGTAAACAAAACAAATAATAAACGTATGAGTTTTAATCAAGAAGAGAGAATGAACTAGGGAAGTGTTTACCATGGCATTGGTAACAATGTCGATCCTAAGCTTAACCGGGTTCTTCCTATATGCGTGTCACGATGTGATTGAAGTAATGGTATCGTCTAAACATTTCTCAACCAAATAGACAAATTTACTTTTCAATTCTCTCGAACTTGAAAAGGTGTGCTTTTAGATTTCAATCCTAAACATCAAGTAGATTAATCTAGTTACAGCATTAATCTTAAGACGAGAGTTGGTAGTCTCGAATCCTCGTCGTTAATCAAGTTTCCCAGTTTTAATCTCTTTACTCAAGCAAATTAAACCTAGGCATGTTCTAATGTTTGCAACCACTAGAAAACGTTACACAACGGATGATTAACAACGTGACAACATGTATTTTGAACCCGTCGCTACCCGGAATCTATCTTGCTACGTTTGCCATGGCTCCCACAACCCTAGTTGTGAGAGTTTTAGTTAATCATGCTTATAGAAGAATAAAAGAAAGTCATGTTCATAATAAAGAAAAGAAATCCTTACAATGTATTGAAAACAATCCTCAATAATCCAAGAACAAGAATAACAAGATCCCAAGAACGATTCAAGAACACGAATTCAAGAAGTAGAAAACGTGTTTCTTGATCTTTAAGTTGACTAAAATATCTCCTAAAACTATTGTAAAAAAATTTATTAATTGCATAATGAAAATAAACCTAACATAGGGTATTTATAGGAGTCTAGAAAATAAATCCCAAAATCGTCCGAATTCCGCGTAGCGGACTGCCCAGGTGTGACGGTCAGGCTGACGGACCGTCACTGGCTTGATGGACCATCACCTGGGCCATCACCACTAGGCAGTGGTGCTACCTTGGTGTGACGGTCACTGTGACGGACCGTCACATGTGTGACGGGCCGTCACTCAGGCCGTCACTCTTAGGCAGAATGTCGTTTTTCGCGTATTTCCTTCCGTTTCCATGTTTGTCTCCATTTCCTGAAAATACAACATAAAAACATCAAAAACGACAACAGTTGCTTGAAAACATACGATTGTTCTTAGTTTAAAGGAGTCGAAAGTGCCGTAAAATGGCGGCACATCAACACCCTCAACTTAAGACGTTCGCTTGTCCTCAAGCAACATGACACAAAACAATAATACGACTCAACTAAGAAAACAAACTCGTGTCTCTAGCAACTCATGGTCATTCAACATCTTTTTCAATCAAGCTCCCTCGTAGCACACAAATGTATGAAACACTAACTTGCAAGGATCAAAACATGTCATTCCGATATGATAGAATATTATGCATACACACGCGCAGCTATCCTAACAATCAATAGACAATACAGACATCTTGGTGCCCTCACCACAAAGAAATCCCACACACAAGATTTGGGACTAGGTAAGCGCTCACACTCACAAATGATTTCAAACAATGCACATGCGATACCATAGGCTTGCCCTTACTATTCTATTTTGGTTCTTCAGAAAGCCGCTCAGGATCACTACAGGACTTGTTTAATGAGGCTTCAGGTGCAGGTAGGATACATTTAGGGGTTAGTGACTAAGCCCTCCTTGGAACTACCGACGTCTTCTTACCACATAACTTTACTTTGTCCATCCTTATTCACCTTTTTATTTCCTTCTCTCTAGCTACAGGTGCGGCCTCTTTATTTTGACAATTCTTTTTGTTACTTTTCCGATCTTTTTCACTTCTTTTTATTTTTTTTTCTTAGGCACACACCCGAATTTTCATTCTATTCACAACCAATCTTCACTATCCTCTGTTTCTTATCATTCACCTCTATAGTAGCCACCCTCAACTTAGGCTGATTGCCTGGGTTGAGGTGCACAATGTCCATGGAAGGACCAGGGCCAAAACAGGGTTTACCTCTATAGTAGCCACCCTCAACTTAGGCTGATTGCCGGAGTTGAGGTGCACGATGTCCAAGGAAGGACCAGGGTCAAAATAGGGATTCAAAGCTAAACAGGAACGGTGACAGGTTATTGAAAGAACAAGGTTAATTATGGCTCAAACAGGGATCAAGGGATTATTTATATTTGGACGATCTTTTAGGTTAAGTGGACTGCACACAAAAAGGGCCTGCGATCCTTTCCTAAGCAACCAAACTTCGAACTTAACAAAATAGACCGGGCAAGTTCTAGATGCATGCACAGATTAAGAATTTATAACAATAATCTCACACGCTCTTGGCACCAAGAAACTATATCGCTACCAACTATCAAACAACTGCTCGGCTTAAGCATACTCATTCTACTCATAATCACACAATGACATACAAGGATCCAGACAGTCAATCGTTTCAACATAAGCTCAAAACTAGAAAACTTTTAAAGGGCCTCATTTTTAAACAAGAAAAATGCCATGCTTGCTATAGACACTAAAAAAAATTTAGTGTGAACAATGTGTAAACAAAACAAATAATAAACGTATGAGTTTTAATCAAGAAGAGAGAATGAACTAGGGAAGTGTTTACCATGGCATTGGTAACGATGTCGATCCTAAGCTTAACCGGGTTCTTCCTATATGCGTGTCACGATGTGATTGAAGTAATGGTATCGTCTAAACGTTTCTCAACCAAATAGACAAATTTACTTTTCAATTCTCTCAAACTTGAAAAGGTGTGCTTTTAGATTTCAATCCTAAACATCAAGTAGATTAATCTAGTTACAGCATTAATCATAAGACGAGAGTTAGTAGTCTCGAATCCTCGTCGCTAATCAAGTTTCCCGGTTTTAATCTCTTTACTCAAGCAAATTAAACCTAGGCATGTTCTAATGTTTGCAACCACTAGAAAACATTAAATAATGTATGATTAACAATGTGACAACATGTATTTTGAACCCGTCGCTACCCGGAATCTATCTTGCTACGTTTGCCATGGCTCCCACAACCCTAGTTGTGAGAGTTTTAGTTAATCATGCTTATAGAAGAATAGAAGAAAGTCATGTTCATAATAAAGAAAAGAAATCCTTACAATGTATTGAAAACAATCCTCAATAATCCAAGAACAAGAATAACAAGATCCCAAGAACGATTCAAGAACACGAATTCAAGAAGTAGAAAACGTGTTTCTTGATCTTCAAGTTGACTAAAATCTCTCCTAAAACTATTGTAAAAAGCTTTATTAATTGCATAATGAAAATAAACCTAACATAGGGTATTTATAGGAGTCTAGAAAACAAATCCCAAAATCGTCCGGATTCCGCGTAGCGGACTGCCCAGGTGTGACGGTCAGGCTGACGGACCGTCACTGTCTTGACGGACCGTCGCCTGGGCCATCACCACTAGGCAGTGGTGCTGCCTTGGTGTGACGGTCACTGTGACAGACCGTCACATGTGTGACGGGCCGTCACTCTTAGGCAGAATGTCATTTTTCGCGTATTTCCTTCCGTTTCCATGTTTGTCTCCATTTCCTGAAAATACAACATAAAAACATCAAAAACGACAACGGTTGCTTGAAAACGTACGATTGTTCTTAGTTTAAAGGAGTCAAAAGTGCCATAAAATGGCGGCACATCAATGACTTTATTTCATGTTTCATGTCTTATATCTTGATATTTACCCATGTTATCTCTTATTATGAACAAGTTCCCTGTTAGCATGTTTTAAGTATGTTTTTATCATGATCGCAACTCTATACTTGGTACATCCTATAGTACTGACGCATATTTTGCGTTGTGTCGTCTTAATGATGCAGACTCAGGTTCCTTACCTCAGGCACGTGGCTAGAGACCGCAGGCCCTTTCCAGTCAGTTGTTGGTGAGTCCTCATTGTTTGAGGGCTAGTTATGATCCTAGTTATGTTATGACTGTTTACTTTTATTCTTGGAGTTAGCTAGGGTCTTGTCCTAGCAACTCCTTATGTCAAGTGTAGAGGCTTTTCAGACATAGATAGTATTCGAGTCCCTCTTTCAGATTGTGTTTCATTATGACTTTGCCATGTATGGATTGGATTTGTCTAATTCCTATTTATGCTTCTGCTATGTTTTCCTATGAATGACTGAGCATGCTATGACCAAGGGTTAACTTGGGACACTTGTAGTACCGGGTCTCGTGTTACGTCTAGGGGGTAGCCTCGGGGCGTGACATTTTAACTTGTGAATGTATTCTGTAGTTGATTATTTGGGCCAGGAACCACAAGTGGGAATCACAAAGTGGAAACCATGAGTCATGGTTTAGTGTATGGCTCGTGGATTACACCCGTGTTACCTGAAGTTGAGATTTTTATCAACTTTTTCTAATTAAATCACAGGGGTATTTTTATAATTACCCACCCTTTTAACTCTTAAGTGAGGTCATTTTGGTCACTTTTAGTAGGGTTTCTACTCGTATCAGCCTAAGTCTTTCATCATTCCTCATTCATCTACCAAAAGAGGAAAAGAACTCCAAGTCTCAAGCTCCAAGTTCAAATCTCTATTTATTTTCATCTTAGATTAAGAAAGCTTTAATAAGGTATGTGGGTATTCAATAAGGGATTCCTTTCACCCTTATGCCCAAAACCCCATGTTTTTACTTTGATTTATGAATTTATGGAATCAGGGTTCTTACTCAAATTGGGGAAAAAGTTATGGGTTTTATTTTAAAGTATCAATTCATGATTTTCCATTCATTACCCATGTTTTAATTACGATTCCTTGCATAATTTCAAAAGCCCATATATTGATGATGAATTTTAGCATGATTCCAATGATTTGCATGTTATAAAAGGTTTGGCATCTATATGTCTACCTAAGCTATGTAAATTGCATGGTATTAGATATACCACTATGCTTTTCAAACAGAGTTGGCATTAAATATGTCACAAGTAAGTGAGCTATATGTATATGTTTTGGGAGTAGTATTTAGCATCGAGTTGGACAGGGTGAAAGTACCCTTAGTCCCAGAACTACGTGCCACCGTAAGTGCCCTCTGTGGCTTATGACAAGATCCTGGTAGATAAGGTTCTAACCTTGGCCGATTAAGATAACCTTTTTTGGTGTGGGTGTATGACACATGACTCTATGTATCTCATCATGGTTTATGTCGGTTAAGAGAAACTCCCGTATAAAGGTTTTTAAGTATTAAGTTATTCTATTTCACGCTTTAAGTTCAACTTTTGATATTTACTCATGATACTTCTTTTAATCATGGACTCAGTTTTAGGTATGTTTTCATCATGATTTTGCATATCTCACATACTCAGTACATCCTATAGTACTGGTACATATTTTGTGCTTCATCCTCTTGAAGCTGCAAATTCAGGTTCCGCCCGAGGTAGAGCACTCAATGGGCTAGGGTGGCCTCATTTTGCCTTACCAACCCCAGGGAAACTCCGAATACAGGCCTAGATCGTTTGTACAGACAGACTTTTTGGGTGCTAAGATCCAAAGTCGAGAGGGAAACAGCCCAGATCATACGCTAAGGTCCCTAAGCAATCACTTAGTGGAAAAGGAAGTGATCGAGCGATGACAACCAGGAGGTGGGCTTGGAAGTAGCCTCAGACTCTTGGCTAGATATCACCAAAAATCTAGTTTCTGTTGGTGAGTCTATTATCCGAGGGCTAATGTTAGACTTATATCTTTCATGTTCTTTCTTTGGATCTCTTAGTTAGTTGGGGTATTATCCCACCAACTCTTATAACAGCTTAGAGGCTTTTCAGACATAGATAGTATTCGGGTCTCTCTTTCAGATTATGTTTCATCTTGACTTTATCTTTTATGGATTGGATTGCCTAGGTTCCTAATTATGCTTCCATTATATTTCCTTATAATTGTCTAAGTATGCTATGACCAAGGGTTAACTTGGGGCATTTGCAGTCCTGGATCCCATTTTATGCCTAGGTTACCGTCTCAGGGCGTGACAGATTTATTGAACCTTCCCTTTTAGGGGCATGTTCAATGGCCTTATACATTTGTGCCTATAAAATAAACAAACAACATTAGTAGTAAAGCTCCTCATGCCTCTCGTATGTAGACGCTCACCTTACCTTCTATGGCTTCTTCCCGAAGTTGGTCTCAAACTTGCTTTGCCTTCACTTCACAAGGATTACAAATTCTTTGTAGAAGAATAGATTCTTGTTTAATCAAAGAAGGATGACTCAAAGCAATATACGGACGGAACCAAGAAGTTATACAATGAGTTTGTAAACGATAAAAGCTTTGAAAGAAGAAGCACAAAATGAAAATGGACTCAAGAACTAATCACAACTAAGTAGATCAATTACTTGTTGATAATTAGCTTTAAGATTTATATTTGATAAGAAGAATCAAAGAAAAGAAACTAAGAAGATAGAACCTGAGAATTGTTGGAGAAAATTGAATTTGCAACTTTCAGCATGTGCTAAGTGAGGTGCCTTTCGCACACCATCTCGCACACAAAATCAGAATGTCAACCTCCCTGGGGAGAAGCCCATGTGCTTTTCGCACCAAGTGTTGTGCCCGTCGCGTGTCACTTCACAGAACACCAAAATAGAACACCTGAAGCTTTCGATTTTTGCACTTTTTCTGATTTTTCTTGTACTTTTCTCCTGGTACTTGCCTTTTTTGGTAAATTCCTTTTGTACTAACACAAATACTCTTTTCTTTTCTTTCTTCTTTAGATCAAACACCTTTAATTCTACTTCTTCTTCTTCAAGACACCCATGAACTGAGAATATGAAGAACAATCCAAACTATGAACCTTAAGATTTTTAACTCGGATTTTCTTTAAATTTGATATTTGAAATCCCCTTGGCTAGGATAAAAACTCCCAATATGTATTATCTTCAATTAAAACCCAATCGAACCTAGATTTGAAATCCTCCTTCTTCAAGGTGTGAAGAACACCATGAACATGAAGAACATTCAAATTTGAATTCAATGGATTTCAACTCTGATTCGCACCAAATTTGAGATTTGAACTCCTTATGATAGGGAGAATAAATCCCAATACTTTTGAGTCTCCAATTTCACCCAGATCTTAAACCCACTTGTTGGACCTTCAAGCTTTTCTTCACCCAACAATGTTGAAAACTTCAAATCTTCTCCACGCAAGCTCAAATTTCAGATTTATACTCAATCTACTAGAGAACACAATTCTAATATCAAAAACTCAAACAAAACACTAAATCAAAATATTTTTTGGAAATTTTCTCAAAAACGTTTTTCCTTCATTTTTTTTGAAATTTTCAGATTTATGAACCTAGGATTAAGAATTATGGGAACAACTCTTTAGCCTAAGCTCTGATACCAAATGATAAGATCTCGATTAGGGAGACTAATTGAAATCCAACACGGAATTGAAATAAACAAAACATATGTGGATTAACACTAAGAAATTACAATTATGGGCAACAAGAGACTTACAACTTGAATCAATAAGGCAGAAGTACTCTAAATAAATCTAAAAATGAGTATTCTCATGTAAAATTCAAGCAAAAGAAGTTATCAAGCAACCAAGAGAATCCACCCTTAATCACTCACCTAAACTATTAGGAATCCACCCAATAGTACTATTAGGAATCCACCCAAGCTAACAAGCTTGGGGAATCCACCCAAGCTAACAAGCTAAACTCTCAAAGAGGCAATTCCATATCAATTCAACAACAACTAAGGAGCTAAAGGGAAGGGAACCCCTATTTATAGTTATTACATCAAGGCCTAAAAGTGACCTTGGAAGACTTTAAATATGGGCCCATGAAGGGTCTGGTGCAGCTTGAGGTGCATTTGAAGTGCTGAACGCACTAGCAATTGTGCTGGTTGCACTTGAGGTGCAAAGTGGTGTGTGTTTCGCACCAGATGTCGTGCGTGTCGCACCTGGGTCAGACGACCAGGCAGATTCACTGGTAGCCTCCTCTTTGCTCCACACGATCATCCAAATGTGGAATTGCTTCACTTGTAGTGTAATGAGGCTCTTCAAAGCTCTCTTTTATGCTCCAAGGGTGAGTGTGGCTTGGATCCCCTTGTATAGACCTTGAAGTATAGGTCTATTAGGAATGTCACTGGGCAATATCATATCAGCAAGGCAAACCAGTGATAAAATCCATATTGGTCATGTCCCACTTCCAAATTAGAAGATCTATACGTTGCATATAACCTCTGGGCTTTTGGTTCTCCATCTTAACTTGTTGATAATTTGGACATTCAACCATAAATTCTGCGATAATCTTCTTTATGTCACTCCACCAATACACTCCTTTCAAGTCATGTTACATTTTTGTTGAGCTTGGATGAATGGAATATCTTGAATGATGGGCATCTGCCATAATCCTCTTTCTTAGTCCATCTACATTAGATACATACAATCTATTTTGGCACTTGAGTACTTTGTCTTGCGTAAGCTCAAATGCCTTTATCACCCCTTGTTGTATATTCTCCTTAAGCTGTAATAGAATAGGATCCTTACATTACTTCTCTTTTACTTTAGCTTAAAGGATTTTGCCATATTTTGCACAGTAACCCATTTATTCGGAGATTTAAAAAGGCGAACCCCCAATCTAGCTAGTTGGAATAGATCCTTAGATATTCTTTATCTTTCAATGGACTACCCATAGGTGCTTGCTATCATCTTATAACTTAAAGCATCAGCTACCACGTTTGCTTTCCCTGGATAATATAAGATATCAATATCATAATCTTTTAATAACTTAAGCCATCTTTGCTACCTCAGATTCAGATCCTTCTGCTTAAAGATATATTGCAAACTCTTATTAGCAGTATATATGTCAACATAAACCCCATACAAGTAGTGTCACCATATCTTCAAAGCAAATACAACCGCTGCTAGCTCTAGATCATGGGTTGGATAATTTTTCTTATGTGGCCGCAACTATCTTGAGGCATAAGCAATTACGTTACCATACTGCATCAATACACATCCTAAGCCCCCTACTCCTAAAGTAACACAATACACTGCATACCATTTTGTACCTTTTGGAAGTACCAATATAGGTGTAGAAGTCAACTTATTCTTCAGCTCTTGGAAGCTTCTTTCCCATGCATCGCTCTATTGGAACTTGGTTGCCTTGTGCGTTAGCTTTGTTAAGGGTGCATAAATAGAAGAAAATCTTTCAAAGAACCTTCTATAATAACCTGCCAACCCAAGGAAACTATGAACTTTCATAGGTGTTGGCCAATTCTACACGGCTTCTATCTTTTTAGTATCAACCCTTATTCCTTCATCAAAGACTATATGACCCAAGAACACCATAGATTTTAATCAAAACTCACATTTAGAAAACTTTGCATACAACTTGCAATCACAAAGAATTTGTAACACCTGTCGTAAGTGATTAGCATGGTCCTCTTTTGATCTTGAATATACCAAGATATCATCTATGAATACAATCACGAACACATCCAAGAATGACTTAAACACCCTATTCATCAAATCTATAAAAGTTGCTGGTGCATTTGTTAGCTCAAATGACATAACTAAAAATTTAAAATGACCATACCATGTTCGAAAGGCTTTCTTAGGTATATATCTTTCTCTTTGACCCTCACTTGGTGATAACCCGACCTCAAGTCAATCTTTGAGAAACACTTAGCCCCTGTAACTAATCAAACAAACCGTCAATCCCAGGGAGGGGATATTTGTTCTTAATTGTCACCTTATTCAACTGCCGGTAGTCAATACATATTCTTAATGAGCCATCTTTCTTATGTACAAATAAAACTGATTCTCCCCAAGGGGATATACTAGGCCTTATGAATCACTTTTCTAACAAGTCTTTTAATTGCTCCTTTAATTCTCGTAATTCTGCTGGGGCCATCCTATACGGAGGAATGGAGATGGGTTGAGTGCCTGGAATCACATCAATACCAAACTTTATTTCTCATTTTGGAGGCAAACCTGGAAGCTCTTCGAGATATACATTAGAAAATTCATTTACCATGTGAATGGATTAAAGATCTAGTGTCTCCACATCTACATCTCTCACTCTAACTAGATGACATACGTACCCTTTAGACATCATCTTTTTTTCCCTAAGATAAGAAATAAACTTACACCTCTTGGCGCCCCAACATTACCTCTCCATTCAAGGACTGCCTCTTTTGGAAAATGAAAATTCACCCTCTTAGCTCGGCAATTTATCATGGCATAACAAGAAGCCAACCAATCCATACCTATTATAACATCAAAATCTACCATTTCTAGCTCAATAAGGTCAGCCAATGAATCACGATCACAAACAGTTACCATGCAATTATGGTAGACTTTTCTAGCTATAATAGACTCACCAACTAGTGTAGACACCTCAAATGGTTTAACCAATAATTCCAGTGTTTTTTTTAACTTTCTAGCAATCAATGGAGTGACATATGATATTGTAGAGCCCAGATCAATTAATGAATATACATTATGTGAAAAGATGGACAATGTACCTATAACCACATCGGGTGAAGTCTCTAAATTATGTTGATCTGCTAGAGCATATGTATAAATCTAAACTCTGCTTGAACTAGCTACTCATCTACCACCTCTTCTATGACCTTTGGGCACCTGTGGCCCCTACCTAATGAAGGCACTTATGATGAGGATGCAACAATTAGTCCACTAGGTTGTGCCATGCCACCCATGCCTCTTTGAGGGCAATTTATCATCATATGTCCCAGTATACCACACCAAAATTAAGCATCTATCCCAAGATGACATATACCTAGATGATTTCTTCCACATTGTTTACAAGACTATCTAGGAGGTCTTGATTGGCTCATACTTCCCTGCTCTTGGTACCCTACTACTTGTGAGCCTTGACTCTCACTTCTTTGACCAAACTGATTACCCTTAGACCCTTGAAACTGAGGTGGAGCGCTAGCTGTAGAGTAGGAAGATGATGGCCTAGGCAGTCTATTAGGAAACCGAGGCCTAAGCTCAACTTAGAATGGAGTAAACTGCCCCATAGATCTGGCCCTCTTGGAATGCCCTCTTTTTAACTCTTGTGTCCTTCTCCTTTGCCTCTGATCCTCCATGGTTGTGTAAAAGCTTGTATCCTTGCTATATCCATGTCTTTATTCAAAGCAGCAATAGTAGAATCTCTAACCAAATACGAATCTAATCTATGAACATATCGATGAACTCTATCCTCCATAGTAGCTACTACATTAGGAGCATACCTAGCCAAAGAATTAAACTTGAGACTATACTCTTTTACGCTCATATTCCCTTGGTGATTTAAGAACTGAGTGCACAGGCCTCTCATATCTCCAATGGCAGATAATGGTCAAGGAATTATTACTTTTTGAACTCTTTTTATTTAGCTGAAGGTTAAACCCTTTGATTGTTTCCAAGCTTCGTACCACAATATAGCCATACCCTTTAATCTATATGTTGTCAGCTCAACTGCTTCTTTACCAGATATATGCATAATATCCAAGGTCCCTTGGATTTGATCAATAAAGTCTTGTGGATCTTTATTAGGATCTGATCCGGTGAATGATGGAGGGTCCAAATTAAGGAAATCACATATCCACACTCTAGCTGCCCTATTTGCACCACTAGCACCTGCAATTGGACTTGCTTTCCCTTGTCCTTGACCATCAAGTATACATGTCAATAATTGGACCGCATTCTTTAAATCTTGGTTAGAAGCATTAACAAGTAGTTCTTAGAGTGCTGCTGCCCTCCTTAGATCTTCTAGAGATGGAAGAGTAGAGGAAGTCCGTGATAGAGACATATCAAGGAGCCTCACTTTAATTAGCTCATCTAGGTGGTAATTTGTTGGTCCCTTCACTAGTAGCCACATCTACTTGCTTACCTGTACTCTTACTTCTCCTTGTAACCGGCATTTTTGCTATAATAAAAACAATTTAAAGGTTAGATACCATAAACTTACAACATTGGTTCTATAGCATGATCTAAGAGATGAAGGAAAAGAGACAACTCCTAAATGTTATGTAGCCTCTTGTTTATAGATATGGTACACAACACACCCATAAGCAAGACTCTACGTCTACATAGACACGACTTTGTAGACTTCCTAGGATGACCTACTCTGACACCACTTTTGTCATGCCTCAAATCTCATTTAGACGTACAGGCACTCGATGCCCTAAAGGCCTGAGAGAACCAACTTATATCATGTGATTACCATGCATATAGCTATAATAATTACAAATCTTTGACAAGTATAGATAAGCTGCTTTAATAAAAGATCAACGTAGATAGGCCCAAAACTTATATACATAATTTGGCCATTGAGGCAGCAAAGACACAACTAAGCTTTACTTTAACATTAGTCTACAAAGCCTCTAAAAGATGAACAAATATAGTTTAGGTCGGGATAGGGCCCTACCTTACCCTTAACTTATATGATACCAAAAATATGTACCAAAGACACGGTAAAGCCCCGAATCAACCTGGAGCTCACCAATAGTAGTTGAGTATCCTGTGCTCCTACTAGGGAGGTCTACTAGCTGGAGTAAACCTGCAGCATAAAACACAACGTCCCCTATGAGGGACATCAGTATGAAAGAATGTACTGAATATGTAAGGCATAAAGTAACCATATGTAAAACAAGAGCTCAAATTGAATCAGGTATCAATGCATAAACGTGTAGATAAGAATAGAAGACCACCTTTGCTTACACTTGTGGAATCATGTACATTACATTTTTTTCTTTGCTCTTCTTTGCTTTATAATCTTTGTAAGATATGTGATATAAATGACCAGCTGATAAGTGGTAGAAGAGGAGTCTCATGCTAGGAAATTTAGTATCTGAGATGCTACCCTCATAAATATACAAATTGGGATCGACCCATGCTAGGCTATTGCCCCTAGGCTGCCACTCATAAGTACATAAATAGGGATCGACCCATGCTACGGTTTCACCTCTGGGCTGTCACCCACACTTATACAAATTACTTTATGGAGTTTCTTTAGTCTTTGAGATTGTTGTCTTGGTGGTCATAATCATTATTGAGCTTGGAACTATGGACCAATAGTATAAGACACGTGAATATGCACTTAAGGCAGTAACAATGACGTAAGAAGTAACTGTAACATCGATGTAATACTTAAGCACTTAAATGACACAATGGACCTCATTTGACTAAGAGGGGAACTTATGAAGCTTGTTGTTGAAAGTACCTTTTTCATAGTACTAGGAAGAGTAAACATGCATATCTAATAATAAACACATATTGAAGTACTTTGACACACTATGGAGTGGGAAAAGATTCCGAGGCTATGGATGACATCCTTCCTTATACCTCCTTTTGTACCTACAAAACTAGCAAAAAAAGTGATCTTTCAACCCAATGATTGGGTTTGGGTTCACTGATAAGATCTCAATTAGGGAGACTAATCAAAATCCAAATATGGAAATTAAATAAACAAAAGATTTATGGATTATAGCCTATTATCCAAGTTTATGGGCAACAAAGGACTTTATACCTTCACCTCCCAATTGAACTTTTTTAACAAACAATAACCCCTCAATCAAACAAAGAGGAGACAAACAAATGAATCCACAAATGGATGACTTTATGATTAATTAAGCAAATAAGTTAACAAGCAATCAAAGGAATCCACCCCTAATCACTCAACCAAACTATTAGGAATCCACTCAATAGTACTATTAGGAATCCACCCAATAGATTTCTATACTAGATTAACTAATTGGCAAATCCACCCAATGGCTGCAAACTAAAGAGTATCAACTAGAAGCTTTCAAAGCAATTCAATATTCGTCAAAATCTGCTTAGGGAAGGGAAGGGAACCCCTATTTATAGCTATTACATAAAGGTCCAAAAGTGATCTTGAAAAATAGCCCAACATGGCCCAATGCACAGGAGGTGCGTTTAGCACCAAGAGAAGTGCGGGTCGCACCAACACTTCGCACTACTTGAATAGAAACTTCTTTGTAGCCTTGTGCAATTGAAGTGCGTTTAGCACCAAGAGAAGTGTGTGTCGCACCTTCAAGCAGGTTCATTGGCAGCCTCGTCTTCCCATGCAATCATTCTTAAGTTGTAGATCCTTGATCTACTCTTTTCAATGGTCTCCAATGCCTCTTTCTTCATGAATAGAGCTTGTACGTTTGGATTTCTTTGGCTTGGCTCCTAGTGAATAGCCTCATAGGGGTTGTGCCAGGCGATATCATATCATCCTCCCCTTCTTGAAAAGGATTCATCCTTGAATTTATAGCTTTACCTACAATACAAGAAGATAGATCACTCACATTGAAAACATTGTGAACATTATACTCACATGGAAGATCGATCGTATAGGTGTTGTTGTTGATCCTTTCAAGCACTTGGTATGGGCCATCACCCCTTGGACTTAACTTCCCCTTATAGAGTTATGGGAATCTTTCCTTCCAAAAGTGAACCCACACATAATTATTGGGTTGAAAGATCACTTTCTTCCTTCCATGGTTTTGTCAGAGAGCCACATTGGAGTTGTTCTTTTCCATGGACTCCCTTACCTTGGTGTGAATCTTTACCATCTCCTTTGCCCTTCACTTTGCATCTAAACTCACAATAACATCACTAGACAAAGGGGTTAAGGCTAATGGAATCAATGGGTTGAACCCATAACACACTTCGAATGGAGTCATGCCAATAAAGGAGTAAAGAGACTAATTTTAATCAAATTCAATTAATGGTAAATGGTCCTCCCAAGAAGTTGGGGATCCTCTAATCATACAATCAAACATGCTCCCAAGAGTCCTATTGACTACTTTGATTTGACTATCTATTTGCAGATGACAAGAAGCAGAGAACATGAGCTTGGTACCGAGTGTACCCCATAGACTCTTCCAAAAATAGCTAAGAAACTTGGAGTCCCTATCACTAAAAATAGTGTGAGGTACTCCATGCAATTTAAGCACATGAATAACAAACAAAAATGCAACATGAGATGCATCATCACATTTATGGTATGGTTCTTCATGCCCTCTTTTGGTTCTTGGAAGTCCCAACATGAAATCCATAGAAATGTCTATCCAAGGACCAAGAGGGGTAGGGAGAGGTGTGTATATACCTTGAGGCCGAGTCTTGGACTTGGCTTGCTTGTATTCAAGGCATTGTCCACATAGCTTCTCCACATCTTGCCTCATATTTGGCCAATAGAATTGCTCCATGAGAATGTCAAGTGTTTGTTGACACCAAAGTGTCCCATCATGCCACCACTATGAGCTTCTTTGAGGAAGAGCTCCCTCTATGAACTCATAGGAATACACAATTTGCCATCCTTGAACAAATAACCATCAATCATTTGGAAATGTTCCACACGTTTTCCTTAGCCAAGTTCATCACAAACCTCCTTGAAGTCGGAGTCCTTAGAGTAGAACTCCTTTAAGCTTTCGAAACCCATCATTCTAGAATTCAAGGGGTTAACCAATTTGAACCTTCTAGACAAAGCATCGGCAACCATGTTCTTCTTTCCTTGCTTATAGTGGATTACATAAGGAAATGTTTTAATAAACTCGACCCACTTAGCATGGCACTTGTTCAACTTTGATTGGCTCTTTAGATGCTTCAAGGACTCATGATCCGTCCTTATCACAAATATTTTGTGCCATAGATAGTGTTGCCAATGAGCCAACACCCGCACAAGTGCATACAACTCCTTATCATATGTTGAGTAATTCAATGAGGCCCCCTTTATCTTTTCACTGAAGTAGGCCAAACGTTTTCCTTCTTGCATCAACACTCCACCAATGCCAACACCCAAAGCATCACACTCAATTTCAAAGGCTTTACCAAAGTGATATGATATTGCCCAGCAACGTTCAGGCTAGACTTAAACTTCAAGGTCTAGAAAAGAGGATCCAAGCCACACTCACCCTTGAAGCACAAAAGGTAGATTGGAAGAGCCTCATTACACTCCAAACGAAGCAATTCTACATTTGAATGATTGCTCAGAAGCAAGAGGGAGAAGACACCATCATATGTTGCTGCCCGAGGTGTGCGAAACCATGTGCGACCTATACAATGGATGGTGCATTTCACACACCCCAACTGATAACGGACAAAGAGGGAAGAACAAGAAGGAAAGAAAACAAAAGAAGGATATGTGAGTTAATATTCAAACTCTTGAATTTATGGGCAACAAGGGACTTGATACCCTCACCTCCCAATTGAATTCAATAATTCAAACACAAACCCTAGTTTGAGAAAAATCAAAGGAACTCAAGAAACCACAAATGAGCAACCTTCGATTAACCAAACCAAGAAGTTCACCAACAATTCCAAGATCCACACTACTAAAATTACCAACTAATGCTAGGCTTCACCTAGAAACTACAAGCTAAATACCTAGAAACTACAAGCTTCAAAGCTCAATATTCAATATTCATCAAAACTAGTCTTCAAAATAAAGAAAAGCTACTACTTATACTAAGAAAATAAGAAGTCATTGACTTTTTACAATGTTGCCCTTAATGAAGCAAGGGCCTTGTTTGGTTGTCTTCTTTATGGATTCTTGAATTTAAGGCCTAGCCACTTGCACAAATGGCCTCTTTTCTTCATCCACATCACTCCCACGGACTCATAAGCTTCCCTTTGCATGAACATCGTATGTGTTATCTATGCCATCCATGCTCGTGTCAACCATGCTATCCATGCTAGTATCATCCTCTCCTTCTTGAAAATGATTCGTCCTCGAATCCAAACCTTAAAACACATGAGAAGGACAACAACCAAAACATCCTCAAAGCATAAGGGTTAGTACAAGGGTTAGCAATAATATCATTATGCCAAGGAGGCACAAATTTGAGGTACAACCAAATATCCTTTGCTTCCAATAAAAGCAACTCATCATACAAGGTGCAAAGGTTTTGGTTATGATAAACATCAAGAGACAAGGCAAATACAAAGGTCTTCGTGGCATCAAGAATTCCAAAAGATGGTATCATATTTAACTTTGGAGCCATAAGACACAATTGTTTCATTGTCTCGCAAGAAGGCCACACCAAAAGTGGTGCAATCACCCATAAGGGTTCATTGGGGTGAAAGAAGTAAAAGACCCACATATCATGGTCACAAAGATAATTGGACAAATTAAAGGAACCCCTACCTCTATAGAAAACAAATTTAATACAAACATAGACATCATCATATGCAAAGAGGTAGTAAAGAAAGGTGTCAAGATTGTCAATCCTCCTCAAGGTGCCCTCACATGCAAGATCACAATTTGGTTCATGAATCTTATCAAGCACATCAACACATGTTGGGACACATGAAGAAGACAAGATACTTTGTAGGAAAAAGTCACCTTCCTTCCTCAAGTTGCTATCCCCAATTTGACCCACACCACCATTAAGACCAAAGAGATTAGAATTCGAGCCATCGCATGAATTAACTAACTCATCTTCATATTTAACAAACAAAGGTGGGGTGTCATACAAAGGATCACAATTATCATCAATTTCATAAGGATAATCACTAGTTGGGTTTTTCAAACAATCAAACAAATCAATGTTAGCTTTATCCCAAGGATCATCCCTTTTGAAAAGTGATAGGCCGATGTCTTCAAGTGGGTAGATAGTACAATCTTCACCCACATCTTGCTTGTCATCTTGACCAAGCTTCACCTCACAAGTAAGAGGTCCACAGTCCCTCAAGAAGGAAGTTCCTTCCTCAGGAAAGGTGTCATCATCCCATAGTGGATTACCAAATAACTTGTAGCCTCCAAGAGTAGCTACACTTTCAACATTATAAGAGCTACCACTATGCACACTTTTAATAGTCATGTCATCATCAAATAAGATATTATCCTTAACAACATATTCCATCACATGAGTTCTTTGAGAGGCACAAGTAATGGAATCACTAATCAAGGAATCATTATCTAGAAGCAAGGAACCTACATGACTATTCACATGATCAACTACATCAACATCATCACTAAATTGAGGTTCATTTAGCACATCACAAAATTCCTCATTTAATGGACAAGTATCACAAGAAAGTTGATCACCACAATTTGCAACACACAAGAAAGAGCTATTAAGCTCACCACATGGTAAAGGCTCATTAAGATCATACAAAGATAAACTATCACTCACACTCAATTGGCTATTAGCCACACAATGATCCATCAAGTTTAATAAAGTGCAAGAGTTAGCTTTGTTACCTTGTAGCTCATAGGAAGAATTTCCTTCACCTTGGTTATCAACATTTAAGTACAATTGCTCTCTTCGGAAGCTTTCAACCACCTTATGATGCTCCACATTTTGAGGTTCCACAATAGGTTCGCTTTCAAGAATACCTGCACAAGTATCAAGACAACTAGAGAAACAAGAAATGTTACATGAGTTAAGATAAGGTTGTGACAACCCTCTCACATCACTCCACACAACCTCTCTTTTTTTCACTCTAGAGTTGTCACTTATCATACCCTTACTCCTCTCAATCTTTTGTCTCTCAATTTCATTGGAGTTAGGACAAGTGTCAAGTATCCCTTGCGAAGGGTTAGATGATCCCTTCACTTCAAGCTTCCATTTTGGTGCATAAGGAGTGAATATGTTTTCTTCTCTAGGAAATATTAGTGGAAAGAGAAGTTCCCCTTTGCGATCCGTGATATACTTGTACCAATCTTGTGCATGTGGAATCCTATGACTTTGGAACCAAGGATTTCCCAAACATATGTGACAAGTATCCATGGGAGTTATATCACACCAAACCTCCTCTTGATATTTCCCAAACGAAATAGGTACTTGCACCCTTTTATTAACATGATACCCTTTTTGAGTAACAAAGGAGTCTCGCTTCGGCCAAAAAGGTATCCCAAACAATTCAACCAATTGAGGGGTTATAAAGTTAGAAAAACTATGATCATCAAGGACAAGATCAAACCCCGTAGTACGATAAACATTCACTTTTGTTTCAAGACTTTGCCTCTCCGGGTCTTGCCTATCTTGAAACATCAACTTGTCTCTACTTCCTCTAATACCATTTTTATATCGTGTACAAGACACATTGGTATTAGGATAAGAATCGCACATTATCATATTTCGAGAAGTAGGAAATGTACCTCTTCTATAGCCCATACGATATCTTCGAATTGGTACCAACCATACATCAATACCTTCTCTTTTAGGATAGAAAGTCACACAAGATGAGGAAGGACATTCAACCTCACAACTTCCATTTTCATCAAGATTTCCCTCAAAGGATTCACAAGACATACGGAAGGAAGCATTGTACCGCACATCGCCTTCATACTCATGGTGTGGAAAATGAGAACTTTCATAACCTTCTTCTCCACTATAATATTCTCCACAAGGTTCCTCTACCCCTTCAACATCATCACAAGAGCTATAAGCTTCATTCATCACATATTCATCTCCGGAGTAGTAGTTCTCTCCATCATAATGTTCATGAACACATGATCCTTCATATCCCTCATTGGCTCCATCATAGCCTTCATAGGCCTCAACATTAGAATCATAGCCTCCATCGCTACAAATAGAGCTTTCCATGTCATCATCACAAGTATCCGAAGCTATGGATGACATGCTACCTTATATCTCCTTTTGTACCTACAAAACTCAACAAACAATATTAGTAGAAAAAGCCTCACATCACTCGTATGCAAACTCTCAACTCACCTCCTAAAATGTCGTCTCAAAATTGGTAGTGAACTAGCTTTGCTTGATCAATTCAAGATCACCTATCCTTTGTAGTGGAGTGGATTTTTGTGACTCTTGAAAGAGGACGACTCGATTGAAGGTAAAAGGACTTGAATGAAGAAATTTATCAACGAATTAAGATGAGAAAAGTTGAAGAAAAAAAAGCACGAAAGAAAACGAACTCAAAAAAAACTAAGTAACAAAAATAGAAAAGTTACTTGTGTTGCTTAATTTGAAGAATCAAAGAGATGATTTGATGATTAAAACTAGTTAATAAGTAATTAAAGATGTTAATTAGTTGTTAATTAGTAGAGAAATAGAAGAAAAATGAGTGTAGAAGAAGAAATTTGAAGTTTGGACACTTAGAAAATTTTTGAGGTTTTAAGAGTTCCAACACTTAGAAAAATTGGGGTCCCAAAATTTGAAGCATTCTGTCCAAGTTTGCAAGTGTGCATTTCAGCCCCCAAAACTTTTTTTAAGGGGCAGATTTGGTCCATTGGAATTTTTTTTTTTTTAAAATTCCACTTGTGGACCCAACAAACATCTTTGACCACTTTGACTTGAAAAAGTTGGATCAAATGTACCTTTTGGCTTCTTCTTCTTCAAGATGTTCTTGATGAATATCAAAAACACATAGAACACCAAGAACACACACTAAACACCAACACCTTCAAATCAACTCGAAATTGGCTCAAACTTTAGGATTAGCTTCCCCTCGACTTAGGGAACAAACCCCAATAGTTTTTAAGCTCCAATTTCTCCCCAATCCAAAGATCCACTTTTCAAGTTTGCAAGTTTTCAAAACTTCAAAGTCCTTCAATGGCAACTTCACTTCTCCAACTCCAAATTGAATATAATTTGAAATCTAGACTCAAAAAACACTAGGGAACAAGAATCTAGTGTCAAAAATAAGAAATCAAATAAGAAAATTTTTGGATTTTTTTTTTTTTGAACGTTTTTTTTTTGTGAACCTAAGACCTAAGAATTGATGGAACAACTCTTAAAAACTTAAGCTCTGATACCAAATAATAACGGACAAAGAGGGAAGAACAAGAAGGAAAGAAAACAAAAGAAGGATATGTGAGTTAATATTCAAACTCTTGAATTTATGGGCAACAAGGGACTTGATACCCTCACCTCCCAATTGAATTCAATAATTCAAACACAAACCCTAGTTTGAGAAAAATCAAAGGAACTCAAGAAACCACAAATGAGCAACCTTCGATTAACCAAACCAAGAAGTTCACCAACAATTCCAAGATCTACACTACTAAAATTACCAACTAATACTAGGCTTCACCTAGAAACTACAAGCTAAATACCTAGAAACTACAAGCTTCAAAGCTCAATATTGAATATTCATCAAAACTAGTCTTCAAATTAAAGAAAAGCTACAACTTATACTAAGGAAATAAGAAGTCATTGACTTTTTACAATGTTTCCCTTAATGAAGCAAGGGCCTTGTTTGGTTGTCTTCTTTATGGATTCTTGAATTTAAGGCCTAGCCACTTGCACAAATGGCCTCTTTTCTTCATCCACATCACTCCCACGGACTCATAAGCTTCCCTTTGCATGAACATCGTATGTGTTATCTATGCCATCCATGCTCGTGTCAACCATGCTATCCATGCTAGTATCACCAACGTACACAAGATGGCCAGTGAATCTGTTTAGTGGTGGGAAGCAGAGGCTGACACGCACAATCAATGTTGCATTTTGCACATACTTCACACACCTTGTGCGTTGGGCCGAGTTGGAGTGTCTTTCAAGGCCACTATTGGGCCTTTATGTAATGGCTATAAATAGGGATTCCCTTCCCTTTAGATTATGAAGATTATGTTGAATTGAGAATTGAAGAACTCCTTTAAGAGTGTAGCTTTTTAGCTTAGTAAAGTTTGGGTGGATTCCCATTAGTGTAGCTTAGGTTAGTGATGGGTGGATTCCCATTGTTGATCTAAAACTCCTTTACCTTGATTTTCACTTGAGTTTCTCATTTGTTGATTCATTTGGGTTACTCATTTCTATGGAATTCAAGCTCTCTTCTCCCTTGGCTTAGTTGTGGATTTAATTAAGCCTTTCTTTCTCCACTTCTCATCTCCTATTTCTCATATATCTTTAATTTCCACGTATTTTAAAGGTTTCAATTGGTACCCCTAATTGAGATCTTATCATATGGTATCAGAGCTTAGGCTAAAGGATTGTTCCCACAATTCTTAATCCTAGGTTCATAAATTTGAAAAAAAAATAAAAATTGAGGAGAAACAATTTTGAAAAAAATTCAAAAAAAATTATCTTGATTTTGTATTTTGTTTGTGTTTCTGACACTAGATTTGTGTTCTCTAGTGTTTGTTGAGTCTAGATCTGAGATTTCATCTTGTTTGGAGTTGATTTGAGGTTTTCACCATTGTTGGATTGAAGAACTTGAAGAACAAGTAAGAGGGTTTTGAAGATCTGGGTTTGTTTGAAGATTCAAAGGTATTGGGCTTTGAACTACCATTGTTGGGTTTGAAACTTTTGAAGAACTTGAAAAACATGGAAATCGATCTCATTGATTTTAGTGATAATTGACTCTAATTTGTACTGGGCTTTGTTCTCTAAATTGAGGAGAGGCTACATTTCAAATTTGGGGTCAATCCAAGTTAAATTGAAGAAGTTCCAAAAATTTGAAATTCATATTGTTCTTGGTGTTCTTCAAATCTTGGAAAAGAAAAAGTGGAATTAAAGGTGTTTGATCCAAAGAAGAAGTAAAGTAAAAGAGTACTTGTGTTTATACAAAAGAGAATTTACCAAAAAGGGCAAGTACTAGAAGCAAAATGTACAAAAAAATCAGAAAAATTGGAAGCTTCAGGTGTTCTGTTTTGGGCTGTGCAACGCGACGTGCGACCATCATATTGCTTGGTGTATTTTGCACAAGATTCACACTAGGGACAACTTGGTTTCTGGTTTGTTTGTGCAAAGTGAGGTGCATTGGGCACTTCTCCTAGTGCGTTTCGCATAAGCCTCTGCACCAATGGACAGTTGCAAATCCGATTCAAAATCTCAGGTTGTATCTTCTTTGTTTCCTTTCTTTGATTCTCCTATCGTATAGAAATCCTAAGACTAATTCACAACAAGTATTTGTTCTACTTAGTTGTAATTATATCTCTTGCGTCCATTCATTTCATGCCAATTCTTTCAAGCTTTTCTTGTTTGATTTCATTATGAATTGTTTGGCTCTTGTTTGTTTGCTTTTAAGTCATCCGTTGTTCGATTAACAAGAAGAATCTATTCTTCCACAAAGAATTAGTAACCTTGTGAATTGATTGGGCGAAGGTAACTTCACTATCAACCTTGGGAACGACACCCTAGGAAGGTAAGTTGAAAGTGGAAAAAAGCAAGAGGTGAGCAAATCCAAGTGGTGCTAGCGAAGCATAATTGAATGAAAACATGAGTGTTGGTAAGGAACTCTTACTACTAACCTTGTTTGCTCATTTACCAAGGAGTTATAAGGCAATATGTCATCCATAGCCTAGGATACTTGTGATGATGACATGGAAAGCTATGCTTGTAGCAACGGAGGCTACAATTCTAATGTTGAGGCCTATGAAGGCTATGATGGAGCCAACAAGAGCTATGACTTTGAACATAATGGTGGAGCCTATGAAGGCTATGATGGAGCCAACGAGGGCTATGAATTTGAACATGATGGTGAAGCCTATGAATACTATGATGGTCCACATGTACATGAACAAAGTGGTATTGAGAGCTACTACTGATACAATTCTAAGTAAAGAAAAGGGAATAACAAGAAAAAGGAATTAAAAGGAAGAAGAAAAGAGATAGAACGGTAGACACACAATTGAAAAATCAAGGCAACCAATACTAAAAAGTAAAGACCTCTATTGAATTGTTTAAGATAGAACCTAAACCTATTAGAAAGACCTCAAGGGAATTAGATTCTCAAGCAACCCTTCTTCCCAAATTCAAAATAATCAAAAGCTTAAGCAAGCTCACTAATCTCTCAAAGAGTATTTAGTCAATATCAATGTAATCTACCTAGGGAATTAAGAAAGCTACTACTTATACTAGGATAAAGAAAGGAAGAACTAACTATTACAATTATACCCTTAATGAATTAAGGGCCTTGTTTGATTGTCTTCCTTTGGTTGAATTCATGATAATTCATCAAATGGTCATATTGCATGCTTAGCCTATTTTCTCACTAACATGCCCATCTTGTGCCTCTTTCTTCTTTTCATCTCCCCAAGCTATCATCAAGATGTGGAACCCCCGAGAAGGCTCCATAATGCACTCAAGTGCATCTCTTTTCATGAACAAGCTTTGTAATGCTTGGAGCTCACGTGCTTGACTTTTTGTAAAAGGTCTTGAGGCAACTTGAATTGCATCATTCTCCCCTTCTTGAAAGAAATTTTCCCTCAAATTCAAATGGTCATCATCAACCACTATAGGAGAAAGATCACACACATTAAAAGTGTTATGTACTTGGTATTCCGGAGGGAGAGCCACCTTGTATGCATTGTCATTGAGTCTTTCAAGTACTTCAAATGGACCATCTCATCTAGGCATTACCTTTGTCTTTATTTTGTTGGGAAACCTTTCTTTGTGGAAATGGACCCAAACCCAATCACCCGGTTCAAACACAATCTTCTTTCGACCCTTGTTAGCTCGTTTGGCCGTCTCTTGATTTTTCTTTTCTAGTTGAATGTGCACCTTCTCATGCAAAGCCTTCATGGACTCGGTCCTTTTGTTACCATCTAAACTTAAAACAACATCTTGAGACAAAGGGGTTAGATCAAGAGGGGTGAGGGGGTTAAAACCATAAACAACCTCAAATGGGGACATGCCAATAGTACTATGAATAACACGATTATATGCAAACTCAACTAAAGGCAATTGGTCTTCCCAAGATGTTAGCTTTCCTTTAACCATGACCCTAAGCATAGAACCTAAGGTTCTATTCACAACCTTGGTTTGGCCATCAGTTTGGGGGTGACAAGAGGTGGAAAACAACAATCTTGTTCCAAGTCGACCCCACAAACTCCTTCCAAAAGTGGCTAAGGAACATAGGGTCCCTATCACTCACTATTGTTTTAGGAATGCCATGCAACTTGACCACATTCTCAACAAACAAAGATGCAACATGAGAAGCATCATCACACTTATGACTTGTAATAAAATGAGCCATCTTGGAGAATCGGTCAACAATCAAAAAAATGTTATCTTTTCCCTTTCTAGTCCTTGGCAAACCCAACACAAAATCCATAGAAATGTCAAGTCAAGGTCTTTGGGGAGTGGGAAGTGGGGTGTACAAACCATGGGAAAGTAGTCTAGACTTAGCACTATGACATTCAACACATTGACCACAAAGTTTTGCATCATCACTATGCATTTTTGGCCAAAAGAATTATTCTTCAAGAATCCCCAAGGTTTTATCAATACCAAAATGTCCCATTAAACCCCCATCATGTGCCTCCCTCACTAGGAGTTCCCTCCAAGAGCTCATTGGTACACATAGTCACTTGTTCTTGAATAAGTAACCATAAAATCTAGCAAAAGGGGTAGGAGGTTTATCCTTAAGCCCATGGTTCCTTTCCCATGCTTCACAATCTTGATAAATTGGAGAAAAAATGGGGTCCTCGGGATACAATGTTTTCAAGCTTTCAAGACCCATCAATTTGGAAGTCAAAGTAGTAATCAAAACATGTTTTCTAGACAAGGCATCCACTACAACATTATCCTTCCCCTTTTTGTATTGGATTACATAAGGGAAAGTTTCAAGGAATTCAACCCATTTGGCATGCTGTTTGTTCAACTTCCCTTGGGCCTTTAGGTATTTCAGGACTCATGATCAGTCCTAATGACAAACTCTTTAGGCCACAAGTAATGTTGCCAATTACCCAAAGCTCTAATCAAAGAATAAAGCTCAAGATCATAGGTGGAGTAATTCAATATCGCACCTTTAAGCTTTTCACTAAAATAGGCAATGAGTTTTGAATCTTGCATCAAAACAGCTCCAATACCTACCTTACTAGCATCACATTCAATTTCAAAGATCTTATCAAAATCGGGCAATTGCAACAATGGTGTGGAGCTAAGCATTTTCTTCAAGGTTTCAAATGCCTTTTCTTGCTCCTCACCCCAAGAGAAAGGTGTATCCTTACGGATTACCTTGGTCAATGGAGTGGCTATGGTGCTAAATCCTTTAACAACCCGCCTATAGAAACTAGACAATCCATGGAAACTATGAAAATCACCAATGGATGTAGGAGTTGGTCAATTCCTAATAGGGTCTATTTTAGATTCATCAACCTCAACGGCCCTTGAACTCACAACAAAACCGAAGAAGACAACTTCATTAACACCAAAAGAGCATTTATCCACATTAGCATAAAGTTGTTCTTGTCTAAGTACTTCAAACACACATTTCAAATGAACGACATGTTCATCCATGGTCGTGCTATACACTAGCACATCATCAAAATACACAACCATGAATTTTCCAATAAAAGGTTTCATCACATGATTCATTAAGCGCATGAAAGTACTAGGAGCATTAGTGAGACCAAAAGGCATCACTAACCATTCATATAGACCAAATTTGGTTTTGAATGCCATTTTCCACTCATCACCAGGTTTCATCCGGATTTGATGGTAACCGCTCCTAAGATCTATCTTAGAGAATACACATGAACCATTTAATTCATCTAACATGTCATCAAGTCGAGGAATGGGATGGCAATACTTTACCATGATTTTATTAATGGTGCGACAATCCACACACATTCTCCATGTGCCATCTTTCTTTGGAACCAAGATCACCGGGACCACACACGGACTCATGCTTTCACGTACCACCCCTTTCTCAAGGAGTTCATCCACTTGCCATTGAATCCTTGGTGTCCACTGGGTTGGCTTTATAAGCCGGTTTGTTTGGCAATTGTGACCCCGAGATGAAGTCAATTTGGTGCTCAATTCCCCTTAAGAGAGGCAATCCCAATGGAAGTTCCAAGGGAAACACATTGTCATAGGCCTGCAAAAGAGAAGAAATAGAACTAGGCAAATAAGAGGTTAGTTCATTAGTATGTAAAGAATAGTCCCTATGAAGATAAGGACCACCGGGTGTCTCTCCTCCATCTCTCCCAAAATCTCCTTAAAACTTGTCAGGAGAGCCACCTTTGCCTTTGTCTTAGGGTTCTCCACCCTTTCACTCCCTTCTCTGACTCTATTGTCTCTACTACTACCATCCCCACCCTTGCTTTTCTCCTTCAACTCTCACATCTTTTGGTATACTTGACTAACTTGCACCGGTGTCAAAGGATATAAGACATGTTTGTTCCCTTCATGCTCAAAGGAATACCGATTGGTTCTACCATCATGGTTTGTAGCTCTGTCATATTACCATGGTCTCCCAAGAAAAACATGACAAGCTTGCATTGGTACCACATCACATAGGATTTCATCTTGGTATTTACCAATCTTAAACTTGATCAAGACTTGTTTATGCACTCTCAACTCCCCACATTCACTCAACCATTGAAGTTTGTATGGAGTAGAGTGTTTGGTGGTGGAAAGGTGGAGAAAATCCACCAAGGTAGTACTTGCAACATTGGAACAACTCCCACTATCAATTATCAAGGACACATACATTTCCTTTGATGAGGCATTTAGAATGAAAAAGGTTCTCCCTTTGACTCGGGTCATCCATAGCCTTGCTTATCATGGCCCTTTGCACTACATAGTTTGGCACTGTAAGCTCCCCTTCTTGAGGCATATCCTTGATTACCAAGGCCCTCATTGCTAAACCACAAGGCACGACAACATCTCCATATTGGTCACCCTCCTCATCATCAACATCTTCCTCTCTGTGGGCACCCTCATTATCATCCCCCTCAAGAAATTGCACATCATCATCACTACAAGCTTCTTCCATCATTACAACAAATGCCCTCCGGTTGGGGCACTCACTCATCTTATGACCAAAACCTTGACATTTATAGCATTGAATAGGTCTAGAAGAATTACCTCCTTCCTTTGGGGGAAATTTAGGAATCGGCTTCTCAACTTGATTGCCTTGGACAAAGGGCTTCTTTCAATCTTGCATGTTGCCCTTGTTGCATTGCCAATTGGAAGAGGAAGAACCCCTTTCTTTGTTGTTGGTCCAAGAACCCTTGTACCCTCTTGACTTGTGAGCTTCTCTTCCTTGAGCCCCACTTCTATCTTAATAGCCACTTCAAGAGTTTCATCAATATCACTATAATAGTGGAGTCTCATTTGGGAAGTAATATCTTTACTCAACCCAGCACAGAACCGAGTCATAGCATTTATAGGATCCTCTTCAAAATCAATCCTCATCTTCACAAGTTGGAAATCATCATAATATTCTTCCACACTCTTGGTGTCTTGTTGTAAAGTGTAGACCTTCTTGAGTTGCTCTTGAAAATACCGTTTGGTTACATATTTGCGCCTCAAGATAGCCTTTAGCTCTTCCCAAGTGGGAGTGAGGGTCAAACCATGCAATCTCCTTACCTTCACTTGAGTTTCCCACCATGTAGAAGCAAACCCCTCAAATTGAGCAATAGCATAAGATGCCTTTCGCACTTCGGACATATCATTAGTTAAGAAGATTCTATCACATTGCATCACCCAATCAAGGAACATATCGGGATTGCTTTCACCCTTGAAGGAAGGAAGAGTAACTTTGATGGAGTTAAGACTCTTGTCTCGACTCCCAATATTGCCATGGTGTCCATTATCTCCATACGGATCATCGCAATAGTTGTCATCATGATAACCTTGGCCTTGGTGGCCGACTCACCCTTGAATACCTCTTTACCTACCCATTTGAGGGATAGGACCATATATTGCCCCTCTCCCATGATGAGGACCTTGGAATTGCATGTGTTGCCCTCTCATTCGGTTGTTAAATTCATTAGCTACCTCTTCTAACTCCTCTTGGAGCTCTTCGGGGAGCTCATCACCCATTGGTTGGACATTTCAGAATGGTTGGACATTTCAAAGTGGTTGATGGATATTTGGTGGAGGTGGAGGCACTTGTGGGTGTGGTTGAGGCAATTGAGGTTGTGGATGAGGTATGCGTAGTGGTTGTTGAGGCACTTGTGGTAGAGGTTGGTGGGTAATATGTGGTAGTGGGGTGGTGGAAGTGGGGTAGATCATTCGGTGAAGAGTTCTAGGTGACATCAGGGAAGAAGAAGCTTGGCGAGCTCCACTTGTGGTTCCATGGTAATGAATGAGAGGAGTTGAAGAAGCATCCCTATTTGTTGCTTCAATACCCTCCATTTGAGTATTAATTTGATCCATCAGTTCACCCATTTGGATAGAGAGAGCGGAGATCATGTTCATCACTTCGAGTAGAGCAGGGTCCCCGGTGGGAGCCCGAGTCTCATCACCATGATTAGACATTGGTACCTAGTGAAGACACTTGACAAAGCAAGCAAACACATTAGGTTAGTCAAAATAAATAGCTCACAGTCACTCAAGGATGCACACCTTTGATTGCCTCATAAATTGC
Source organism: Jaltomata sinuosa (assembly GCA_003996215.1). Classification (NCBI taxonomy): domain Eukaryota; kingdom Viridiplantae; phylum Streptophyta; class Magnoliopsida; order Solanales; family Solanaceae; genus Jaltomata; species Jaltomata sinuosa. The sequence continues at coordinate 244,564 of QJPP01000038.1, forward strand.
ATTAGCCAATGATTGTATCATGTTTAGTCCAATGAGTTGCAAGATTTCAATCTCTACTTGAGGTCAAGAATGGATTCTTGTTTGACTCTAGAAAGAAAACTCGAGGCTAACGGATGAGAATCAAGAAGGTTCAACGGAAATAAGCAAGAAAAGTTGGAAAAAAAAATTGGCAAGAAAAAAAATTTGGACTAAAGAACTAATCAACAAGAAGTAGAAGGAATTACTTGTTGTTAATTAGTTGTAAGAATCAAAGAAATTAGATGAAGGTGAAGAGGAAGGAATAAGTGTAGGAGAAGAGGGAAAAAAGTTTGACACTTAGAAAAAAAAATTGGGGTTTTGAAAAGTTCCAACACTTAGAAAAAATTTGGGGTGTTAAAAGTTCCAACACTTGGAATATTTTTGGGGTGTTAAGAAAAATCAGCTCTCTGAAGTTGAGCTACACTCTCCTGCAGGTGAGAGTGTCGCACGCGGCAACGAATCCTTCCGGAATCTCTCCCCCCGAGTAGACGTGCACGTGGCTGCTGACGTGTCCGGTCCACATGGACTTCTTTTTTTTCACTAGTGGACCCAACAAACACCTTTTTTCAAAATTCAAGAGCACTTGAAGATCAAATATACTTTTGTAGCATCTTTTTCTTCAAGAACACTTGAAGATCTTCAAGAACACCAAGTTAAAAACCCTTTTCCAAAACTTCACCAAATTTCTTCAAATCTTAGGACTAGCTCCCCCTCGGCCTAGAGAACAAACCCCAACCAATATTAACCTCAATTTCAACCAAAATCAACAAGACCCAAATGTTCAAGTCTTCAAAGTTTCAAAACTCTTTCATGGTAGAATCTTCTTCACAACTCAAAATGACTTGAAACTTCAAATTTAGACTAAATGATACTAGGGAACAAGAATCTAGCATCAAAAATAACAAAAGAAAAAGAAAAAAATTCGGATTTTTTTTAATAATATCAAAATCCCAAAGACTAGATTTGTTGGAACAAATCTAATCCAAGCTCTTGATACCAATTGATACAATTCTAAGTAAATAAAAGGGAATAACAAGAAAAAGGAATTAAAAAGAAGAAGAAAAGAGATAGAAAGGTGTCTACACAATTGAAAAATCAAGGCAACCAATACTAAAAAGTAAAAACCTCCATTGAATTGTTCAAGATAGCACCTAAACCTATTAGAAAGACCTCAAGGGAATTAGATTCCCAAGTAACCCTTCTTCCCAAATTCAACACAATCAAAGATTAAGCAAGCTCACTAATCTCTCAAAGAGTATTTAGTCAATATCAATGTAATCTACCTAGGGAATTAAGAAACCTACTACTTATACTAGGATAAAGAAAGGAAGAACTAGCTATTACAATTATACCCTTAATGAAGTAAGGGCCTTGTTTGATTGTCTTCCTTTGGTTGAATTCATGATAATTCATCAAATGGTCATATTGCATGCTTAGCCTATTTCCTCACTAACATGGCCATCTTGTGCCTCTTTCTTCTTTTCATCTCCCCAAGCTATCATCAAGACGTGGAACCCCCGAGAAGGCTCCATAATGCACTCAAGTGCATATATTTTTATTAACAAGCTTTGTAATGCTTGGAGCTCACGTGCTTGACTTTTTGTAAAAGGTCTTGAGGCAACTTGAATTGCATCAACTACTCTGAAGATGAATATGAAGCAAGTGCTCATAGATCGCATAATAAGGATGAAGGAGGGCAAGAACCTTATTATGAGTCCTTCAATGATGGTGAAGGTTCTCACACTACACACTATGAATGTGAAGGTGATGTGCGGTACAATGCTTCCTTCCATAGGTCCTATGAATCCTTTGAGAAAAATCTTGATGAAAATGGAAGTTGTGAGGTTGACTATCCTTCCTCATCTTGTGCAACTTCCTATCCTAAGTGAGGAGGTATAGATGTATGGTCAGTACCAATCTGAAGGCGTCGTATGGACCATAGAAGAGGTACATTCCCTTCTTCCCAAAATACAAGGAGGTGTGATTCTTATCCTAATACCAATATCTCTTACATGCAATATGAGAATGGTGTTAGAGGAAGTAGAGTGAATACAAGGTTCCAAGATAGGCATGACCCAGAGAGGCAAACTCTTGGAACAAAAGTGAATATAAATGGAGTCACGAGATTTGATCTTGTGCTTGATGATCAAGTTTTGCTAATGTCATATCTCATGAGGTGTTGGAATATCTTAGGCTACCTTTCCGTTGAACTCGAAGCCCTATTCATGATGAGAGGGGATTTTGGGTTGATCAATAAGTAAAGGTACCTTTTTTGCTTGGGAGCTACCAAGAGGAGGTTTGGTGTGATATAGGCTTGATGGATACTTGTAACATAAGCTTGGGAGATGCTTGGTTTAAAAATCATAGGATCCCGTATATGAAGGATTGGTACAAGTATATCATGGACTACAATGGGGAACTTCTCTTTCTACCAACACCTCCTAAAGAAGTGAATTCAAATGAGCCCATCCCAATAAGGGATCGTGAATACTTCTCAAGTATTAACAAATTAATGGCTTTCATACAAAGTGAAGTTGAACAGCTCCATCAATGGTTTGCCAATCTTATGATACTAGATTGGAAAGCATGGATGGTACTATCTTGAATGGCACTTATCCTTCAAGGCCTTTCACAGGTAGTCAAGCTAAAGAGCTCCAACACCTTCAAGCAATATTCATGAAAAAGGAAGCATTGGAGAAGCTTGAAGAATCCCAAAGGAAAGCATACAATGTGTGGGTGGTCCATTAAAGTGAGGTGGAAGGAGGAATTCAAGATTTCCCAAAAGAAGGCAACCAAACAAGGCCCTTACTTCATTAAGGGCAAAATTGTAATAGCTAGTGTCTTCTTATTCCCTAGTATAAGTAGTAGATTTTCTTCATTTTGGAAGTAGTTTTTGCATATTGAAGATTGATACTCTAAAACTTGTAGTTGCTAGTGTAAGGCTTAGTGTAATTCCCTTAAGGAATTAGTGAGTGATTAGGGTGACTCTCTTGATTGTTAGTTTAACTTCTTTTCTTAATTAATCGAAGGTCTCCCACTTGTGGATTTCATTTGGTTTTCCTTGATTAGTTGAGTTGAATTAGTTTCTAGTTGTTGGAATCAATTGGGAGGTGAGGGTTTTAGCCCCTTGTTGCCCATAATTTCAATTCCTAGTTATTAATTCTCATATCTTTTCCTCCTGCTTTCTTGTACATCCACATCCACAACCCTATCGCCCTCAACAAGAGAACCGTCCTTTTGTGGCAAACCAAGTTCTATACCAAACTCCACTCCAAAATCCATCAAATGCATCGTTACATAATTCCTACATATCACCTCCATGAAACACCACACAAACACCCTACCCAAACCACCAATTTCAAAATCCTCTCTATGACGACATGAATGAAGATCACAATAATGATGAGTTTCGGGAGCATGGGGGTAGAGATGGCTATGAAGGGCCACGGTGATAACGGGAATACAACAAACAAGAAGAAATGAAGGAAAAGATATGAGAATTAATAATTAGGAATTGAAATTATGGGCAACAAGGGGCTAAAACCCTCACCTCCCAATTGATTCCAACAACTAGATACTAATTCAACTCAACTAATCAAGGAAACCTAAATGAGATCCACAAGTGGGAAACCTTCGATTAATTAAGTAAAGAAGTTAAACTAACAATTAAGAGAGTCACCCTAATCACTCACTAATTCCTTAAGGGAATTACACTAAGTCTTACACTAGCAACTACAAGTTTAGAGTATCAATCTTCAATATGCAAAAACTAGTCTTCCAAATGAAGAAAAGCTACTACTTATACTAGGGAATAAGAAGACACTAGCTATTACAATTTTGCCCTTAATGAAGTAAGGGCCTTGTTTGGTTGCCTTCTTTTGGGAATTCTTGAATTCCCCCTTCCACCTCACTTTAATAGACCACCCACACATTGTATGCTTTCTTTTGGGATTCTTCAAGCTTCTCCAATGCTTCCCTTTTCATGAACATTGCTTGAAGGTCTTGGAGCTCTTTAGCTTGACTACGTGTGAAAGGCCTTGAAGGATAAGTGCCATCCAAGATAGTACCATCCATGCTTTCCAATCTAGTATCACACGGGAAGGGGTCCAACCTCGGGACTTGGGGTGGGACCAAGGAATAGGAGGTCAAGGCTATGGTAATAGAGGAGATAGGATGGGGAATATAGGAGCTAGGTATGGAGAATGGAATGATCAAGATAGGAGATTGAACACGATCAAGGTTACACTTCCAAAGTTCAAGGGAAGAAGTGACCCGGATGAATTTCTTGAATGAAAACTACAAAGTGAACGAATTTTCCTTACTAATAACATCTCAGAATCATTGAAGGCAAAGTATGCCCTCACTCAATTCGAGAGATATGCTTCCACATGGTGGGAATCCAAGAGGAGGGAACGAGAGAGTCATCATATCTATGAGTTGCCCACTTGGCAAGAGTTGGTTGGTCTAATAGAGTATAGGTATTTGACTCCGGATTACTACCAAGAAGCTCTCAAGAAGGTTTACATGCTTAGGCAAGGTACCAAGAGTGTTGAAGAATACTATGATGAATTTGGGAACTTGAGAATGAAGTCCAAGCTTGAGGAGCATATACAATACACGGTGATACGATTCATGGCAAACTTGAGGCCCGATATCTTGAAGCCTTTGAGACTTAAACACTATGAGAATCTTGAAGCGGCTTTCCATGATGCCTCTAAGGTCGAAATGGATTTGAAAGATGAGAAGACATACAAGGCCAAGAATTTTCCAACTTCCTCATGGAGTAAAAACAATGATAAGTGGAAGACCCCAACTCCTCGAGAATCATCTAAAGGTAGTGGTCAAGACACTCAAGTCAAGGTTGATTACAAAGCCAAAGGGAATGACAAGCCGAAAGGAGGTAACTTTGAAAAACCCAACTTTCCTCGACCCTCTACCATCCAATGCTTTCGATGTCAAGGGAGGGGACATATTGCTAGTGAGTGTCCTAATAGAAGGACAATATTTGCTTTTCGTGATGGGTATAAAACCGATGAGGAAGATGAGCATGATGAAAGAAGTGAGGGAGAGGGGGATAAAGGTGAAGGAGAGAGAGTAGCTTCGGGGGATGAGGAAGAAAGGTTGGATGAGAGGGTAAATTTTGCTTGCTTCATGGAAAGGGGGCAACCCCTACTTGATGATAATGAAGAGTTGAAGGTAAATACCACCCTTTCATGTGTTGTGAGGAGAATTATGGGAGCCCTTGCCAAAGAAGAACTTGACCAAAGGGAGAATCTGTTTCATGCTAGGTGCAAGATCCAAGATAAGGTGTGTTCTTTGATTATTGATAGTGGGAGTTGCACTAATGTGGTGAGTAATTCTTTGGTGGAGTGTATGTAAATTCCAACAAGAAGGAATTCCAACCCATACAAGCTACAATGGCTCAATGAGAGTGGAGATATGAAGGTCCTCAAACAAGTAAGTATTCGATTTAGTGTGGGAAAGTACAATGAGGAGTTGATTTGTGATGTGGTACCTATGTTGGCTTGTCATGTATTGTTGGGGAGGCCTAGGCAATTTGATAGAGATGTTGTGCACTATGGAAGGACCAACAAGTATGCTTTTGTGATTGACGGTAAGAAATATGTACTTGCACCTCTCACCCCATACCAAGTGAGTGAGGACTATCGGGCTATGAAGGAGCTTCGGGAGAGAATAAGGGTGGAAGAAGCGAAGAGTGAAGGTGAAAGTTCCACCATTGTTCCAAAAGAGGGAAGTGACTTGGCTAAAAATAAGAAGAACATGTGTATGATAGCCAAGCCAAACAATTGTCTAAAGGGTGTGGATGAGGAACGCTTTTTAGTGTGCCTTGTCAACACCAATCTTTTATTGCATGCTAACCAAGATACTAGCATTTTGCCTAGTATTGTTTCTTCTCTTTTGCAGGACTATGATGAACTATTTCTGGATGAGATGCCCGAGGGACTACCACCCTTGAGGGGAATTGAGCACCAAATTGACTTCGTGCTGGGGTCACAAATTCCTAACCGACCAGCCTATAGGTGTAATCCGGAAGAGACCAAGAAGCTACAAAGGCAAGTGGAAGAACTCCTTGAAAGGGGATTGATCAAAGAAAGCCTAAGCCCGTGTGCCATACCGGTTATCCTTGTTCCCAAAAAGGATGGTACTTGGAGAATGTGCATTGATTGTAGAGCCGTGAACAAGATTACAATCAAGTATAGGCATCCAATTCCTAGACTTGATGACATGTTGGATGATCTTTGTTGAGCAAGTGTGTTCTCAAAGGTTGATCTTAGGAGTGGGTACCATCAAATTCGAATGAAACTGGGTGATGAATGAAAGACGGCTTTCAAAACAAAATTTGGGTTGTATGAATGGCTTGTGATGCCGTTTGGTTTGACTAATGCTCCAAGCACTTTCATGAGGTTGATGAATCATGTTCTAAAACCCTTCATCAATAAGTTTGTGGTTGTGTACTTTGATGACATACTTGTGTATAGAAAGACAATTGAAGAGCATGTAGGCCATTTGAAACAAGTGTTTGATGTTTTGCTACGAGAAAGGTTATTTGCGAATCTCAAAAAGTGTTCTTTTTGTGTAGAAAAGGTAGTGTTCTTGGGCTTTGTGGTTAGTGCAAGTGGTATAGAGGTTGATGAAGAAAAGGTGGAGTCAATCAAGACTTGGCCGACCCCATCCAATGCCACCGAGGTAAGAAGTTTTCATGGGTTGGTGAGCTTTTACCGACGTTTTGTGAAGGGTTTTAGTTCAATTGCTTCCCCATTAACCGAATTGATCAAGAAAGATGTACCTTTTGTGTGGGGGGAAGAACAAGAGAAGTCCTTTCAAGCATTGAAGTCCATGTTGAGTTCCTCCCCATTACTCCAACTACCTAATTTTGATAAAGCTTTTGAGATAGAGTGTGATGCTTCGGGTGTTGGGATAGGTGGTGTCTTGATGCAAGAGGGAAAACCATTGGCTTACTTTAGTGAAAAACTAAAGGGAGCTACTCTTCGGTACTCAACTTATGACAAGGAATTATATGCACTTGTGAGGGTATTGGCTCATTGGCAACACTACTTGTGGCACAAAGAGTTCGTGATAAGGACCGATCATGAGTCCTTGAAACATCTTAAGGGGCAATCCAAGTTGAACAAGCGGCATGCCAAATGGGTTGAATTAATGTAGACCTTTCCATATGTGATCAACTACAAGCAAGGCAAAGAGAATATAGTAGCGGATGCTCTATCAAGGAGGTTTGTATTGGTCAACACTTTGGCTTCTAAAATGATGGGATTTGAAAGCTTAAAGGGATTCTATTCTATGGATCCCTATTTCAAAGAAACTTTTGATTGTCTTAGTCAAGGGAAGCGGGTTGATAGGTTCCAATTGGTTGATGGATTCTTGTTCAAGAATGAGCGAGTTTGTGTGCCCATGAGTTCATGGAGAGAGTTGTTCATCAAGGAAGCTCATAGTGGTGGTTTGATGGGACACTTTAGAGTACCCAAGACACTTGACATCCTTATGGAACAATTTTATTGGCCAAAGATGAAGCATGATGTGGAGCGAATTTTTGGACAATGTCTCAAATGCAAGCAAGCCAAATCCATGTCTCGGCCTCAAGGTAAGTATACCCCTCTTCCTACTCCTAGTGATCCATGGATGGACATTTCTATGGATTTTGTGTTAGGACTTCCTAGGACTAAAAGAGGACATGATAGCATATTTGTGGTAGTGGATAGGTTCTCTAAAATGACTCATTTCATTCCATGCCATAAATGTGATGATGCATCCCATCTAGCATCCTTGTTTGTCATTAATGTGCTTAAATTGCATGGAGTCCCTCAAACCATTGTTAGTGATAGGGATTCCAAATTTCTTAGTCATTTTTGGAAGAATCTATGGGGTACACTTGGTACCAAACTCATGTTTTCTACTTCTTGTCATCCTCAAATGGATGGAAAAACTGAAGTAGTCAACCAGACTCTTGGAAGCATGCTTAGGTGTATGATTAGGGGCACCCCAACCACTTGGTAAGACCATTTACCCTTGATAGAATTTTCATATAACTGGTCTTTCCACTCTTCTATTGGAATGTCCCCATTTGAAGCATGTTATGGCTTTAAGCCTTTGTTTCCATTAACTATGACTCCTTTGTCTAGCCATGTTGTTGTGAGCCTAGATGCTGAACAAAGAGCAAAGGAGATGATGAGCATTCATTCCAAGGTAAAAGAGGCCATTGACAAGAACAATTCAAAGGTGGCCAACCGAAAGAATCGTGGAAGAAAGGAAGTGATTTTCAACCCGGAAGATTGGGTGTGGGTTCATTTCTGAAAGGAGAGGTTCCCACAAGTTCGAAAAGAAAAGCTAAACCAAAGGGGAGACGGACCCTTCAAAGTGCTCAAGCGGATAAATGACAACGCATACACGATTGACTTACCAAGTGAGTATAATGTTCATAATGTTTTCAATGTTAGTGATCTTTCTCCTTGTGTTGAAGGTGATCCATTGGATTCGAGGAAGAATCCTTTTCAAGAAGGGGAGGATGATACTAGATTGGAAAGCATGGATGGTACTATCTTGGATGACACTTATCCTTCAAGGCCTTTCACACGTAGTCAAGCTAAAGAGCTCCAAGACCTTCAAGCAATGTTCATGAAAAGGGAAGCATTGGAGAAGCTTGAAGAATCCCAAAAGAAAGCATACAATGTGTAGGTGGTCCATTAAAGTGAGGTGGAAGGAGGAATTCAAGAATTCCCAAAAGAAAGCAACCAAACAAGACCCTTACTTCATTAAGGGCAAAATTGTAATAGCTAGTGTCTTCTTATTCCCTAGTATAAGTAGTAGCTTTTCTTCATTTTGGAAGTAGTTTTTGCATATTGAAGATTAATAATCTAAAACTTGTAGTTGCTAGTGTAAGGCTTAGTGTAATTCCCTTAAGGAATTAGTGAGTGATTAGGATGACTCTCTTGATTGTTAGTTTAACTTATTTGCTTAATTAATCGAAGGTCTCCCACTTGTGGATTTCATTTTGTTTTCCTTGATTAGTTGAGTTGAATTAGTTTCTAGTTGTTGAAATCAATTAGGAGGTGAGGGTTTTAGCCCCTTGTTGCCCATAATTTCAATTCCTAGTTATTAATTCTCATATCTTTTCCTTCTTCTTTCTTGTTTGCTTAATTTCCGTTATCATCTTAAGCCCGAGGAGCTACAAAAGATTATGGGGAAATCCAATACTTGTGAAAATGAACCTAAGGAGTTGCTAGTGAAAGCAAAACAAGCTACTCCTTGTGATAATGACACTAAGGAGTCGAGCATGGATGCCGAAACATCCACTCCTTGTGCTCCAAAGTGGAAACTTGAGTTGAAAGGGTATTCTAACCATTCTCAAGGAATACTTAGCACTTGTCCTAACTCCAACAAAATTGAGAGAGAAAAGATTGAGAGGAGTAAGGGTGTGAAAAGTGACAACTCTAGAGAGGAAAAAGAAGAGGTTGTGTGGAGTGATGTGAGAGGGTTGTCACAACCTTATACTAACTCTTGTAACTTCTCTTCTTTGTCTAGTTGTCTTGATACTTGTGCAGGTATTCTTGGAAGCAAACCCAATGAGGAACCTCAAAATGTTAAACATCATCAGGTGGTTGAAAGCTTCCAAGGGGAGCAAATGTGCTCCAATGATGATGACCAAGGTGGAGACGATTCTTCATATGAGCTACAAGGTAAGAAAGCTAATCTCAACACTTTTATTAATGAAGATAAGCATGATAGTGACTTAAGTGTGGGTGATACACTACAACAAATTTTACTATCAATGACAAATTATTTTGTCACTTAAAAGTCATATTTAGTCATACAAAATACTTTGTGACAAAAAAATTCGTCAAACTTTTGTACCTAAACGTGCGTCGCTAGAAGTCTATAAAGATAACTTAGTGTTTCGTCACTAAAAATGTTATATTAACTACCAAAAAAAAATATCGTCCCCAAATGCGTAACATCTGTGACGAATTTATTTATCATAAAATTTATATTTTTTTGTAGTTGATGATATGCTTTTGTCACTAAAAATATTATTAACACCGACAAAACTATATTGTCGCTAATTATTTAGTTTAATTAGTGACGACATCAATTGTCTCTAAAATTATATGTATTTCATAGTGGAACAAATGTATATTCATCACTAAAGACTACCTTTTATATACAAAAAAAGTGTTTCATCTCTAAATGCTATAAATTAGTGACAAAGTTTTTGACAATATAAAATTGTCACTATAAATTGTCATGATTAGTGACAATTAGAATTGCAATAAAATACAAAATTAATTCGTATTCAATAAAAAAGAGTGTACCTAGACAAATATATTTTTGTCACTAAATGTAGTCAATTAGCGATGAACAAGTTTATTTTGTGATGAAAGTATTTGTCTTAAAAAGTTTAGTTTAGTCATTGCTAAAAGTTAATCCTTTAATGATAAAATCTTCTATCACTAATTGCAACATTTGATAACGTTTAATTATTTTGAAGGTATATATTTTTTAAATTATAATAATTGCATAAATTAAAAATAAAATAACAAAACATGTCACATAATTGTAACATCCAGTATTCTGCATATACTAGTCCTATTCATATATCACTTGATATAGCCTTGTCGTATAGGTGAGGGACCGACTTTCTTATATGAGCAGTGATAGTTTATTGTGTATTGGGAGGTGCTGTAATGCCCCATTCAGTTCAGCACGTAAACGGCCAAGTTAACCTCGACAAAAGTATTTAAACTCGAGATGGTAAGGTTGTATTTGAGTAAATATTTAGGGTGAAGTGTTAAGTTAAAGCAAAAGGGATTAGAAATTAGAAAATAGAATAAAATAAGTGAGCTGCTTGCTTGACTTAACTAAGCTAGTAGGTGACAAGTAGGTGCATCACCTACTTTGACTTATTGACCAGCCTAAAGAACTAGGTAGGTGCATCACCTACTAAGACTATTTTGACTAGCTTAGAGGGCCAAGTACACCCATCACCCACTTGAATAAATTCTGGCCCAAAGAAGTGAAAGAAAGGGAATGAATTGGCAGCCAAGGCCCAATAAGGTTAAGTCCAACAAAGCCCATGTAAAATGGCCAAGTAGGTGTATCACCTTCTTGACATTTTGTGGCTCAAACTGAGCAAGGAAAGTCGGCCAAAGCAGCCCCCCTTTAAAGGGTTTTAGACCAGCTCATTTCACTCATTTTAACTTGAAAAAAAAACAGATTTTAGAAGTTCTTTCTTTCTCTTTCTCTTAGCTTCACATAGCAGCCATAAAATACCATTAGGGTTCTTAAGTATTCTCCCTCTTTTCAAGCTAAGTTGAAGGGGAGTTCAAGCTCTTGAAGAAGTACAAGTTAGGAGGACAGATTTTCAGAATTTAAGGTAAAGTTACTGCCCATTTTTACCCCTTTTTATATGCAAGTTTGATGGAGAATTCTGTATGTGTTTGTGTCAAGAACCATGGGGTAGTGATTGGAATCCTTGAGTTAAAAATACTTTCTTATTATGTTGAAGGATGTTTGGGATTGTTTTAGGAGCGGTTTTATGTGTATATATTTGGGACAGCTTGGTTGAACTTGTAAAAGGGTGTGTGAAGTTGTATTGAAGTATGGAAGGAGGGTGTGGTAATACACCACTTAATTGGGTGTTATGTTAACTTGCTGCCTGCACACCTTTGTATGTTGTTTGGTATATGTTGTGAAGTCGGAAGAGTTTCAAGGGACCTTATGAGAAGGTCGTACAGTATGTAGATATGTTTAGAAGAGAAGAGGTGAAAGGAACACTCTTGGTTTGATCAATTACGAGCTTACTGCCTAGTTACTGATTTAGTGGGATCAAGTAGCCCAAATTAGTTAACTAGCTACTAATACTAGTTTTGCCACGTATTTCATTGTAGATAAATAATCTGAAAGAGGGAAGCTTAATTCGTTGTAATATCCGAGTTACACAACAAGGTATGTAAGGTTTCTCAGTTTCATATTCCTTGGCATGAACTCTTATATTTGTGTTGTTACCAACGAAGTGAGTTTCCTAGTAAAGGTACTTTCAACAGCAAGCTTTGTGAGTTATTCTCTAAGCCAAATGAGGTTCATTGTATCATATAAGCTCCTAAATAGTATGTTGATGTTACGTTTGCTCCTTATATCATTGTTACTGCCTTAAGTGCATGTTCACATGTCTTCTACTACTGGTCCATAGTTTTGAGCTCAATAAAGGTTACAACCACCAAAGTAACAATCTCAAAGATTAAAGAAACTAAATGAAGTAATCTGTATATGTGTGGGTGGCAGCCCAGGGGTGAAAGCCTAGCATGGGTCGATCCCTATTTGTGTACTTATGGGTGGCAGCCTAGGGGCGAAAGCCTAGCATGGGTCGATCCCAATTTGTATATTTATGAGGGTAACATCCCAGGGGTTAAAATGCCTAGCATGGGACTCCTCTTCTACCACTGATCAGTTGGTCACGTGTATTACATGCCTTACAATGATCATAAAGCAAAGAAGAGTAACCAAAGAACGTAATATACATGATTTCACAAGTGTAAGCAAATGTGATCTTCTGTTCTTATTTACATGTTTATGCACTGATACCTGATTCTATTTGAGCTCTTGTTTACATATGGTTTACTTTATGCCTTACATATTGAGTAAATTCTCTCGTACTGACGTCCCTCATGGGGATGCTGCATTTCATGCCGCAGGCACATGTACTCTGGCTAGTAGACCTCCCCAGTAGGAGCACAGGACACTCGGCTACTGTTGGTGAGCTCCAGGTTGATTCGGGGCTTTACCGAGTCTTTGGTATATATTTTGGGTATTGTATAGTTAAGGGTAAGGCGGGGCCCTGTCCCAACCTAAACTAAGTTTGTCTATCTTGTAGAGGCTTTGTAGACCAATGTTAAAGTAAAACTTAGTTATGTCTTTGCTCTTAACAGTTGTGGCCTCAATGGCCAGATCGTGTACATAAGTTTTGGGCCTATCTATGTTGGTCTTGTTATTCAGGCAACTTATTTATAGTCAAAGCTTCTTAATTGTCATAGTTATATATATGATGAATCACAGGTTATAAGTTGGTTCTCTCGGGCCTTTAGGGCATCGAGTGCCTGTCCGTCTAAATGTAATTTGAGGCATGACAAAAGTGGTATCAGAGCAGCTCATCCTAGGGAGTCTACAAAGCCGTGTCTATGTAGAGTCTTGCTTATGGGTGTGTTGTGCACCACATCTATAAACAGGAGGCTACGGGACATTTAGGAGTTGTCTCTTTTTCTTCATATCTTAGATCGTGCAATAGAGCCAATGTTATAGGTTTATCGTATCTAACCTTTAAATTGTTTTCATTATAGCAAAAATGCTGGTTACTAGGAAAAGTAAGAGTACTGGTAAGCAAGTAGATGTGGCTACTGGAGAAGGGACCAGCAAATCACCACCTAGATGAGCTAATCAAAGTGAGGCTCAACTGTCTTCATCACGGACTTCCTCCACTCCTCCTTCTCCAGAAGAGCTAAGGAGGGCAGCAGCACCCCAAGAACCACCGGTTAATGCTACTGACCAAGATTTAAAGAATGCAGTCCAATTGTTGACTCGTATACTTGCTGGTCAAGGACAAGGGCAAGCAGGTCCAATTGCAGGTACTAGTGGTGCAAATAGGGAAGCTAGTGTGCGGATACGTGATTTCCTTAATTTGGACCCTCCATCATTTACCGGGTCAGATCCTAATGAAGATCCGCAAGACTTTATTGATCAAATCCAAAGGACCTTAGATATTATGCATGTATCTGGTAAGGAAGCAGTTGAGTTGGCAACATATAGATTAAAAGGTGTGGCTGTATTGTGGTACGAAGCTTGGAAACAATCTAGGGGTATAAATACACCTTCAGCTAAATGGAAAGAGTTTAAAAAGGCATTCCTTGACCATTATCTGCCATTGGAGATTCGGGAGGCCCGTGCAACTCAGTTCTTAAATCTTCACCAAGGGAATATGAGCGTGAGAGAGTATAGTCTCAAGTTTAATTCTTTGGCCAGGTATGCTCCTAATGTAGTAGCTACTATGGAGGATAGAGTTCATCGTTATGTGGATAGATTGGATTCATATCTGGTTAGGGATTGTACTATTGCTGCTTTGAACAAAGATATGGATATAGCAAGGATACAAGCTTTTGCACAAAAGATGGAGGATCAAAGGCAAAGGAGAAGGACACAAGAGTCGGAAAGAGGGCAGTCCAAGAGGGCCAGATCTATGGGCCAGTTTACATCATCCCAAGGTGAGTTTAGGCCTCGGTTTTCTAATAGACTGCCTAGGCCATCATCTTCCTACTCTACAGCTAGCGCTCCACCTCGGTTTCAAGGGTCTAGGGCTAATCAATTTGGGCAAAGGAGTGAGAGAGTCAAGGCTCACAAGTAGCGGGGTACCAAGAACAGGGAAGTGAGACCCAACCAAGACCTCCTAGACAGTCTTGTAAACAATGTGAAAGAAATCATCCAGGTATATGTCGGCTTGGAACAAATGTTTGTTTTTGGTGTGGTACACCGGGACACATGATGAGAAATTGCCCTCAAAGGGGCATGGGTAGCATGGCACAACCTACTGGATCAGTTGCTGCATCATCATCATCGGTGCCTTATTTAGGTAGGGGGCCACAGGTGCCTGCAGGTCATGGTAGAGGTGGTAGAGGAACTGCTAGTTCTAGTGGAGTTCAAAATCGTACATATGCTCTAGTGGAACGACAGAATTTGGAGGCTTCACCTGATGTGGTTACAGGTACATTGTCCATCTTTTCATATAATGTATATGCATTAATTGATCCAGGCTCTACATTATCATATGTAACTCCATTGATTGCTGGAAAGTTTGAAGGAATGCCAGAATTATTGGTTAAACCATTTGAAGTATTTACGCCAACTAGCGAGTCTATTATAGCTAGAAAAGTCTATCGTAATTGCATAGTAACTGTTTGTGACCGTAACACATTGGCTGACCTTGTTGAGCTAGATATGATAGATTTTGATGTTATAATGGGTATGGATTGGTTGGCTTCATGTTATGCCATGGTAGATTGCCGAGCTAAGAGGGTGAGTTTCCATTTTCCAAAAGAGGCAGTCCTTGAATGGAAAGGTAATGTTGGGACACCAAGAGGTAAGTTTATTTCTTATCTTAAGGCAAAGAAGATGATGTCCAAAGGGTACATATGTCATCTAGTGAGAGTGAGAGATATAGATGCGGAGCCACTAGATCTTCAGTCTAGTCAGTGGTAAATGAATTTTCTAATGTATTTCCCGAAGAGCTTCCAGGTTTGCCTCCAAAATGAGAGATAGAGTTTGGTATTGATGTGATTCCAGGTACTCAACCCATCTCCATCCCTCCATATAGTATGGCCCCGGCAGAATTACGAGAATTGAAGGAGCAATTAAAAGATTTGTTAGAAAAGGGATTCATAAAGCCTTGTATATCCCCTTGGGGAGCACCGGTTTTATTTGTACGTAAGAAAGATGGCTCATTGAGAATGTGTATTGACTATCGGCAGTTGAATAAGGTAACAATTAAGAACAAATATCCCCTTCCTAGGATTGATGATTTGTTTGACCAGTTACAGGGTGCTAAGTGTTTCTCGAAGATTGATTTGAGGTCGGGTTATCATCAAGTAAAAGTCAAAGAGAAAGATATACCCAAGACAACTTTCCGAACACGGTATGGTCATTTTGAATTTTTAGTTATGCCATTTGGGCTAACAAATGCACCAGCAGCTTTTATGGATATGATGAATAGGGTGTTCAAGCCATTCTTGGACGTGTTTGTGATTGTATTCATAGATGATATCTTGGTCTATTCAAGATCAAAGGAGGACCATGCTAATCACTTATGGCAGGTGTTACAGGTTCTTCGTGATCGTAAGCTATATGCAAAGTTTTCTAAATGTGAGTTTTGGTTAAAATCTATGGCATTCTTGGGTCATATTGTCTCTGATGAAGGAATAAGGGTTGATACTCAAAAGATAGAAGCCGTGAAGAACTGGCCAAGACCTACAACACCTACGGAGGTTCGTAGTTTCCTTGGGTTGGCAGGTTATTATAGAAGGTTCGTTGAGGGATTTTCCTCTATTTCTGCACCCTTAACAAAGCTAACACACAAGGCAGCCAAGTTCCAATGGAGCGATGCATGCGAAAGAAGCTTCCAAGAGCTGAAAAATAAGTTGACTTCTACACCTATATTGGTACTTCCAGAAGGCATAGAAGGGTATGCAGTGTATTGTGATGCGTCGGGAGTGGGCTTAGGATGCGTATTGATGCAGCATGGTAAAGTAATAGCTTATGCCTCAAGACAGTTGCGGCCACATGAGAAAAATTATCCAACCCATGATCTAGAGCTAGCAGCGGTTGTATTTGCTTTAAAGATATGGCGCCACTACTTATATGGGGTTCATGTTGACATATATATGGACCATAAGAGCTTGCAATGTATCTTTAAGCAGAAGGATCTGAATCTGAGGCAGCGAAGATGGCTTGAGTAATTAAAAGATTATGATGTTGATATCTTGTATCATCCGGGGAAAGCAAATGTGGTTGCTGATGCTTTAAGTCGTAGGACAATGGCAAACACCTATGGGCAGTCCATGGAAAGACAAAGAATAGCTAAGGATCTATACCAACTAGCTAGCTTGGGGGTTCGCCTTCTTGAATCTCAAGATGAAGGGATTATTGTGCAAAATGCAGCAGAATCCTCATTAGTAGTCGAAGTAAAAGAGAAGCAATATAAGGATCCTATTCTATTACAGCTTAAGGAGAATGTACAAAAAGGGGTGACAAAGGCATTTGAGCTTACGCAAAACAAAGTACTCCAGTGCCAAAACAGATTGTGTGTGCCTAATATAGATGGACTAAGGGAGAGAATTATGACAGAAGCACATCATTCAAGATATTCTATCCATCCGGGCTCAACTAAAATGTATCATGACTTGAAAGGAGTGTATTGGTGGAGTGACATGAAGAAGAACATTGCAGAATTTGTTTCTCAATGTCCAAATTGTCAACAAGTTAAAGTAGAGCACCAAAAGCCTGGAGGTTATATGCAACATATAGACCTTCCAATTTGGAAGTGGGACATGATCAACATGGATTTTGTCACTGGTCTGCCTCGCTCATTTCGGAAGTTTGACTCCATATGGGTGATAGTTGATAGACTCACCAAATCAGCCCACTTCTTGCCGGTTAAGGCTACTTATACAGTTGAAGAGTATGCAAGGTTGTATATTAAAGAGATAGTTCGGCTACATGGAATCCCAATCTCTATTATATCTGATAGGGGAGCTCAATTCACCGCGAATTTTTGGAAATCATTTCAGAAGAGTTTGGGAACACAAGTGAATTTAAGTACGGCCTTTCACCCTCAAACGGATGGTCAGGCAGAACGTACAATCCAAACACTTGAGGATATGTTACGAGCTTGTGTATTGGACTTTAAAGGTAGCTGGGATGACCATTTACCACTTATTGAGTTTTCTTACAACAATAGCTACCATTCAAGTATCAAAATGGCACCTTATGAAGCTTTATATGGGAGGAAGTGTAGATCACCAATCGGATGGTTTGAAGTGGGTGAAACTACCTTATTTGGGCCAGATCTTGTTCATCAAGCTATGGAAAAAGTTAAGGTGATACAACAGCGGCTGGCAATGGCTCAAAGTCAATACAAATCATATGCAGATATTAGAAGAAGAGGGCTGGAGTTTGCTATAGGAGATTGGGTATTTTTGAAGGTGTCACCGAAAGGGGTGATGAGATTTGGTAAAAAGGGAAAGTTAAGTCCACGCTATATAGGGCCATATAATATTATTCGAAGAGTTGGCCAAGTCGCATATGAGTTAGAGCTACCCCAAGAGCTTTCAACAGTCCATCCGGTATTTCATGTCTCAATGCTTCGAAAGTGTATAGGTGACCCATCTCGTATTACTCCTACTGAAGATGTACAAGTTATGGGAGATCTCACTTATGAAGAAGTACCCATTGCTATTCTGGATCGCCAAGTTAAGAGGCTAAGAAATAAGGAAGTAGCTTCTGTAAAAGTACTGTGGAGAAACCAACAAGTAGAAGAAGTTACATGGGAAGCGGAAGAAGCGATGAAATCCAAGTATCCTCATCTATTTCAGTCCGATGAGAAAGGTGAAAGTGTCGAGTTGAGGCATTAACGAGTAAGTATAAGTCTATATATATTATCTATCTAATAGTGGTAATTAACTTAGGCTTGAGCTTGTTTGGGCTGGTTTACTTTAATATCATTCGAGGACGAATGTTCCTAAGAAGGGGAGGATGTAACATCCAGTATTCTGCATATACTAGTCCTATTCATCTTGATATAGCCTTGTCGTATAGGTGAGGGACCGAGTTTCTTATATGAGCAGTGATAGTTTAATGTGTATTGGGAGGTGTTGTAACGCCCCATTCAGTTCAGCACGTAAACGGCCAAGTTAACCTCAACAAAAGTATTTAAACTCGAGATGGTAAGGTTGTATTTGAGTAAATATTTAGGGTGAAGTGTTAAGTTAAAGCAAAAGGGATTAGAAATTAGTAAATAGAATAAAATAAGTGAGCTACTTGCTTGACTTAACTAAGCTAGTAGGTGACAAGTAGGTGCATCACCTACTTTGACTTATTGACCAGCCTAAAGAACTAGGTAGGTGCATCACCTACTAAGACTATTTTGACTAGCTTAGAGGGCCAAGTACACCCATCACCCACTTGAATAAATTCTGGCCCAAAGAAGTGAAAGAAAGGGAATGAATTGGCAGCCAAGGCCCAATAAGGTTAAGTCCAACAAAGCCCATGTAAAATGGCCAAGTAGGTGTATCACCTTCTTGACATTTTGTGGCTCAAAATGAGCAAGGAAAGTCAGCCAAAGCAGCCCCCCTTTAAAGGGGTTAAGACCAGCTCATTTCACTCATTTTAACTTGAAAAAAAATAGATTTTAGAAGTTCTTTCTTTCTCTCTCTCTTAGCTTCACATAGCAGCCATAAAATACCATTAGGGTTCTTAAGTATTCTCCCTCTTTTCAAGCTAAGTTGAAGGGGAGTTCAAGCTCTTGAAGAAGTACAAGTTAGGAGGACAGATTTTCAGAATTTAAGGTAAAGTTACTGCCCATTTTTACCCCTTTTTATATGCAAGTTTGATGGAGAATTCTGTATGTGTTTGTGTCAAGAACCATGGGGTAGTGATTGGAATCCTTGAGTTAAAATACTTTCTTATTATGTTGAAGGATGTTTGGGATTGTTTTAGGAGCGGTTTTATGTGTATATATTTGGGACAGCTTGGTTGAACTTGTAAAAGGGTGTGTGAAGTTGTATTGAAGTATGGAAGGAGGGTGTGGTAATACACCACTTAATTGGGTGTTATGTTAACTTGCTGCCTGCACACCTTTGTATGTTGTTTGGTATATGTTGTGAAGTCGGAAGAGTTTCAAGGGACCTTATGAGAAGGTCGTACAGTATGTAGATATGTTTAGAAGAGAAGAGGTGAAAGGAACACTCTTGGTTTGTTCAATTACGAGCTTACTGCCTAGTTACTGATTTAGTGGGATCAAGTAGCCCAAATTAGTTAACTAGCTACTAATACTAGTTTTGCCACGTATTTCATTGTAGATAAATAATCTGAAAGGGGGAAGCTTAATTCGTTGTAATATCCGAGTTACACAACAAGGTATGTAAGGTTTCTCAGTTTCATATTCCTTGGCATGAACTCTTATATTTGTGTTGTTACCAACGAAGTGAGTTTCCTAGTAAAGGTACTTTCAACAGCAAGCTTTGTGAGTTATTCTCTAAGCCAAATGAGGTTCATTGTATCATATAAGCTCCTAAACAGTACGTTGATGTTACGTTTGCTCCTTATATCATTGTTACTGCCTTAAGTGCATGTTCACATGTCTTCTACTACTGGTCCATAGTTTTGAGCTCAATAAAGGTTACAACCACCAAAGTAACAATCTCGAAGATTAAAGAAACTAAATGAAGTAATCTGTATATGTGTGGGTGGCACCCAGGGGTGAAAGCCTAGCATGGGTCGATCCCTATTTGTGTACTTATGGGTGGCAGCCTAGGGGCGAAAGCCTAGCATGGGTCGATCCCAATTTGTATATTTATGAGGGCAGCATCCCAAGGGTTAAAATGCCTAGCATGGGACTCCTCTTCTACCACTGATCAGTTGGTCACGTGTATTACATGCCTTACAATGATCATAAAGCAAAGAAGAGTAACCAAAGAACGTAATATACATGATTTCACAAGTGTAAGCAAATGTGATCTTCTGTTCTTATTTACATGTTTATGCACTGATACCTGATTCTATTTGAGCTCTTGTTTACATATGGTTTACTTTATGCCTTACATATTCAGTACATTCTCTCGTACTGACGTCCCTCATGGGGATGCTGCATTTCATGCCGCAGGCACATGTACTCTGGCTAGTAGACCTCCCTAGTAGGAGCACAGGACACTCGGCTGCTGTTGGTGAGCTCCAGGTTGATTCGAGGCTTTACCGAGTCTTTGGTATATATTTTGGGTATTGTATAGTTAAGGGTAAGGCGGGGCTCTGTCCTGACCTAAACTAAGTTTGTCTATCTTGTAGAGGCTTTGTAGACCAATGTTAAAGTAAAACTTAGTTATGTCTTTGCTCTTAACAGTTGTGGCCTCAATGGCCAGATCGTGTACATAAGTTTTGGGCCTATCTATGTTGGTCTTGTTATTCAGGCAGCTATCTATAGTCAAAGCTTCTTAATTGTCATAGTTATATGTATGATGAATCACAGGTTATAAGTTGGTTCTCTCGAGCCTTTAGGGCATCGGGTGCCTGTCCGTCTAAATGTAATTTGAGGCGTGACAATAATAATAAAATTCATTCGTGCATACTAGTTAATAACAACTACTATTATACTGAGATAATATCTTAGTACAAACTCCTTTTAAAAAAATATGTCTAATAATAAGAAAATCTAGCTGAAATATATTAAATATTACTCCTACACTAAGATAGATAACTGGAGGTTTCTTCCAGTATACCAATAATGTGATGACACTTAGGTTGCAATTAGTGTTGATTCATTCTTCACTTTTATACCTGTGAAAAAAAAAGATACAATAAAATTAAGATTTGATTTGATATTTGAAAACATTGTTGTGCAACTAACTTCTGGTGATAAAAAGGACTACTCTTTGTTTAAATTGAAGCAATATATAGGTTGGATGATTAATACTACACTCACAACTACAGTCCCAAATTGTAACTTCAATATTTATTGGATTCATCTGTGTTTATATTGAGAAGCTATGGTTATAAACTGGGAATATTCAACTAGAGGACAACACTTCCCTAAGATTAAAAGGAGAATTATAGCGCACATTGCCTTCATTATTACTCAAAATACACTAAGCTTACGCTCCCGCTTACTTGGGAAGATATTGAGAGACTTTCTGATAAAAAAAATGGCTAATAAGGTCTCTAAGTATGTCATGTGGACCAATCCTATCTACAGTTACTACAAGTTTAATAGTGATGGTAGTTACATGGATGAGAAAGATAGTGGAGGTGGTATATTGAGAGATTGAATTGGAAAGATGATCATGGCCTTTTCCACTCCTCTAGAAAGAAGCTCTAGAAATGTTGCAGAAGCAAAAGCACTACTGTTTGGTCTTCAGTGGAGTATAAAAAATGAAGTTAATCATCTCACTATCGAATTAGATTCTCTCTTACTTATTTCTGGAATCAAAACAACTCTTTAATAATTTCTCTTTTACATAAGAACACGTGAGATACACAACATCACCTAAATCTACAGACCATCAAATATGTTAAAATAATTACACAGATCACCTTTTCTTCATGCATAAAGATAGAATTACACAAAAGCATTACTTAACTTATCAATAAAAGGATCCGCAAGTGTACAAAATCATTAGCATTTTTTAACACCCCTTGGCAGATGGCAAAAGTTGTGACCAATATTCACAATCTGATGAAGAACGGAGACTACAACACATACGCTATGGCTAATTAATTAAAAAAATTGTTCATACTAAGGCTCAAAATATACAATTTCTATAATCACTTGAGTTTAATTGTGGAGTTTATGTGGCATTTGCTACTATCAGTACCTTTCTAGAGAGTCAAGAGGTTGCTTTAGGATATGAATCAAATGTAAATGCCTAACTTTCCATCTCTCGCACAAGACAAACTGATCCCTACATCTCACTCTAAGTGTTTTCTTGAGTAAAGTATTTGTCCGACTCATTTAACTCAAAATTGAAATGGTAAACCCATCAAGTGGGTGCATGTTATCAACAATGTTAATACCTTACATTATAATTCTCATTCATTATCCCAAGGTTCACTCAGTCATCTAAGGAAAATAGTTCCAGTAATTTTACCAACTCTATTCTTTGTATACAAACATCAAGTAAGCAAAAGAAAAAGAACATGTTACTTAACATGTAGCACTTGTAGTAAGAGAGAGTAAGAGTGAGTCAATATAAGAAAATTTACCTATTTCAAAATCCAATTCCAAGTGTTGACATTAAAGAGTCAATTGAATATGTAAGAAGTCTTACTTCAAGTTATAACAAGATGGTTTTACTTGAAGATTAAGGTGTTTTCCCTCAAATGATAAATATTCAAATTACTATAATATACGACTATAATTATTCTACCCTTTAAGGCTCTTAGTGTTCAACCAACACTGCAATTGCTAATAACAAATTCTAGCCTAAAGCAAAGAGATAATAAATTCAGCAGTTCACTAAAATCAATGAATCCTCAACTTCATAACTCAACTAACAAATCCTAGCCCAAAGCAACAAAATATTAAATTCAAAGTTTCACTAAATCAATGAGACAACATTTACCAGCCATATGAATTTTGAGGAGAATTCAACTTCATAACTCAAATATCCGAGGAATCCCATAGAGACCAACATTTGGGATGACCCATTGTCTCTCACTGCCACTAATCCTGTTGATTTATGGTATCAAGATTATGCCCTGCATTATAATATTTCATAAATTTTGAGATCTTCGCATTGAGGGGGGAAAGGGTAATTAATATGTTCTTTGCATTTAATCAAGTTAATGGAAAAGTGTATCTTGAGATAATTTCGAAGACTGGTAAAGTTTTGAACCTTTTGTTTTCTCAATCATTAGAAATCACTTCAACACCCAAATGAACACAATAAAACTAACAAAAATACCAAAGGGCATGCAAATCAAAGAGAAACGAAAATACAACAGGACATCTAAATACATCTTCTTAAGTAGCTAGATGTATGTTCAGTAATCTCCCTCTAGGCATATAAATTCAACAGATATAAGTATTACTATTATCAGTATATATAGCACTTCAAAGATATGTCATTTCTAATAAAAATAAGTTAAGTTGGTTTAGATGATTTTGTCCCTCTTTTATTTTAAAAAAATTGTTCTGCCTACCAGCCCTTACTGTAAGTAGTTTAGTCTATTATGTCATTATCTTCATTAGTTTAATTCTGCCTAAAGTTGTCTATCACAGTAGAACATAGGTGACAACTCATGACAAATCTATTAGCATAACTTTTCAAGCAGATTAGATAAAATTTGGTGGGCTATAACATATGTTTGTAGGAGAAACATAATCTTTACCTTGAGGCAAATGCTAATAAAGTATGAAATTAAATTTCTTATAAAGTATTTTCTTTCCAAGTTATGAAATACTTTAGGTGATTAATAGGAATCAAGAAACACAGAGTACATCTCAAGAAATAATTGAAAATAAAGGATCAAAAGATGAGAGAAGAGAGGAAGTTGAAATAAAGGAAAGCTAGGAAAAAAGTTGAATAAAGAGGAGGGGGAGGAAGAGGAGAGGAGGGAGGAAGAAGAAACAGATGTATCTACCGTCCAATGCTGCAAAGACTCATATTCAATATACGCTTTTTGTTCCAACAAAAATACTTCATTGTGGTCATTGAAATCCCAATCTAAAATCTAGCCATTGGAAATTCAGATTACTTTGCAACAATATCACCTATAAAGATTTTCATGAGGAAGGATAATTTAGTGACATGTCAAAGTTAATAAGATTAGAGACATGTTGGAAGATATAGTTAAGGTGATGGATTATACATACACTAAAACAGTTGAAGGAATATTTCTAGTAACGAACAAAAAATAAATTATAAGTGACACCACTATTTTGAATCAATGGACAAATACACGACAACACAAGTGGACAGACCCAACAAATTACCATTAAGATATAAAAAGTTATAATAAATATGTCATTCTTAGTTAACAAAATATTCAGGTCATTAATTGAAAAAGAACATGTATTTTTTTTTGATTAAAAAGAACAGGTAGTTTATCCAAAAAAAACTAGAAAGGTAAGAAATGTTATGGAAATGTTATGTAGGACTAGAAATAGAAAATTCTAAAGAAATTGAAAAGTATGAATATTTTATCATAATTCTACTCAATGAGAAATACAATAAAAAAGAAATGTATCAGATAAATGACTTTCTCTGATCAATTTCCTTTGTTTTTTTATTTTTTTCACAAAGAAAGAAGCTTTACATAGATTCTTAAACTAATGAAACATACAATTTGAAGTTCTTCATCATTCTTTACTTCAAGTGATAAGTTCACTAATAATACAAATAAAAGTGTAACTAGACAAGAAACATAGATCTACTCTCACACTGTACTACTAATTCTTATCAAAATTGACAATTAGTTCATCTCCTTTAGTCCTTTCTCTATGTTTCTGCCAGTTGAATGAAAGAAATAGGTCAAAAAAATTAATATATAGAGAGAGGAAGAAGAAACAAGTATAGACCGACAAGATAAAGTGAAGTTGGATCACGGGTGATATTAGATTTTCTTCACTTATAGCTACACTACTATACTCATTATCTTATGCATTTAATTTATATGTAGGAGCTTTTAATCATCTAATCAGTTTTAGGAACTAAATTGTATTAGAGATCCACCATTATCTAAAAGGAGTAATGTGAATATCAAAATGAAGAAACTACAAACTGATACTATGTCTATCTACAAGCTCGATATATCCGAATATATAAATAAAATTTCATAATAACAAGTATCGAAAAACATGAATTGCATCATAGTGCAATTCCGAGATAAACCAAATAAAAGAAAAAAATTATCAAAGTGGTGAAATCGTGGATTTCTATTTAAAGACCATCTAAGAATTGAATAACCAGTAGCTCTTGAAATATTCAAGTGTCTACAACTAATTTGAAGAAATTATAAGGACATAGAAGAGGAATCATTTTAAGGTCAAACAATACTCTCATCAAATTTTAAGGAACTGCGGACATAAGAAGGAAATAAAAAGTATCAACAGATAAATCCCAAAACGCAAATAGGGAGATATGGGAGAAAAGGGGGAAGGAAATGAAAAGAATGATGAAAAATTATATGCGTAGGCACTCTTTTAATTATATGTGTATGCACTCTTTTTTCCTTTCTTTCTTAAAGGTATATGGTATAATATTGTGTCGACGACAGAAATCTCTGCAATTTGATTGAATTTGCAGAGGTTTATAGAGACTCCGCAAACATACTGTCACAAATTAAGCTTTTCTTGTAATATGAAAATACTTCACCCCAAGAACATAGCCCCTTGGAGCTTCGACAGTAGCTTAGTTCTATCAGTACATTGGGAAGATATGTCAACTATTGCAAATGATACACACATCACTGCAAACATTTTAAAATTCAAGGACATAGTGATTTGAAGTGTAGGATGGTACACCCTGAACTTATAAAAGTTCCTACTGTTGTCGAGAAGGTGAACAAGGAGGCTATAACTCATACTCCTCGAGAAGACATAAACACCACAAAAAATGCTATGCAAATTGATTCCAGCAGCTCTAAAGAGGATAAAAGTGCCAAAGGGAAGGAAGCGAATAAGCACGGACACTCACAAGCCATGGAAATTGGAACTCAGGAAGATACACAAGGTTGGCAAACAGTGACAAAAGGAAGAGGCAGAAACAAAACAAACAAGAGTACTAATATCCTTAATGACCAGCAGACTAGTACTGATGAGCAGGCTAGTACCAATGAGCCTATGCATATGCAAGACGATGACGCAAAAATAAAGTTAGTGTGTGAAGACAGTATAACTGAAGCAACAATCCCCCAAGAACAAAGGGACGCCAGCAAACTATGGACAATTGACTCCATCCAGGTTCCAAAAAGCAAAATCCCAAATGAGGAAAGAAAGAATGACTCTGGATACAATAAAAAGAGGAAGAACAAAGCTCATACAACATACTCACACTGTAGAAAGGCTAATCCACCATATGAAAGGAGGGTTAAAGGAGGGAAAGACCTTGAGAAAAATAGTATTATCATAAGTGGTGCTCTCACCCCAAGTCATTATGACTATCTCAATTTGATTGGCAAAGTTGTAGACATGAGTATGGATTTGGGTGAAACAACCAACCTGGGCAGACCACCTGACACGACACCTAACATGGAAGATGGAGCAAATGGTTTTGAGATTACACAAGCTATTGGAAAGTTCCAGGGAAAGACGAAACCTCCAGACCCTAGAGAGAACTCCAGCACTTCTAACACTATTGCAGTAGCTCAGATAGACTTTCCTGAAAGAGAAATGGATGCTAAAACTAGTGATACCACAAATCAGAAAGAAAAAGGTGAAGTGAATGAGTACAAGCACTTTGAGACAGATTTTGATGAAGAAGTTGAAGACACTCTATCCTTAACTGAATGTAACTTAGCTTCAGGTGGAGAAAACCTCTCCATAACAAAATCATACCTCTCAGCAGATATATATGGACATGGCTATATCTCGGGACATACAAAACTTTGATGGGCTAACTCCTTCTGGGACATTTAAGTCTGAAAGAAAAAGAATAACCTAGCTCTCACTCCTATAGTTTCCAATGATTTACACCATATCTTGGAACATAAGGAGCATCAGAACACAAAGTCCCTATGAAAGGCTCAAAACTCTTACCAACTAAAATGAAGTTTCTTTTCTCAGTCTCCAAGAACCTTTTGGGAATAAGAATGAGATGACTACCTATATGAGATACCTTGGGATAGCTGGTTGTCACTCCAATATTAACAACAAAATTTGGATTTTTTGGAATTTAGATTTCGGGGTTGATATTCTCGAAGATATGGATCAGCAGGTGTCTTGTAAAATCACTCAGCTCACCACCTCTACTGGTTTCTCTGGTCCAATGTTTACATGGTGTAACAATAGAGATGGAACCAGTACTATATGGAAAATACTAGATAGAATATTGTACAACTCCAAATGGTTAGATAAATTTGACACCACTTATGTGACTCACTTGGCTAGAGCTTGCTCTGACCATGTTCCCCTTCTCATCCAATTTAGTAGTAGCTCGAAAAACCATACCAAATACTTCAAATTTCTAAATATTTAGGCTAACCACAAATATTTCAAGATGAAGTCAAGAAGATCTGGGAAGTGAACTTAGATGGGAATCCAATGTGGGTTTTTTCATCCAAAAATGAGAATCACTGCATCTAGATTGCACCTTTGGTCTATCTCTAATTGCTTACACTTTGTCCCAACTGATTACTAATCAGTTCAATAAGGTAAAACTGAATTCCTCCTGGAATGTTATCACTACTCTCCTATCTAGTGTTATTCCGTACAAAACTATTTTATTTATAAAATGGACTAACCCTAGCTACTAACAACTTTCATAAGCTTAACTCTGATGGTAGCAGCAGAAATGGCAAATGTGGAGGTAGAGTCATTATTAGAGACTCTGAGGGACATCTGGTAATGGCTTACTCAGTTGTCTTAGGCCAAGGTACCAATAATTGGGCTGAAGCTGGTGCTCTACTAGATGGAATCACATGGTGCAGCGAAAGAGGACATACAAGATTGATGGCTGAGAGTGACTTCAAAATGTTAGTTGATTGTATTGAAGGAACTAATCAAACCCCCAACGGATGCTTACTGAAGTTTAGGGATGGCAATGGGATGGGGCGGGGCGGGTGCAGTGTGGGTTTTGGTTAACTCGCAAAAATTTAAACTCGCGTCGCACCGCCCCCGCATGATAATTTTTTGTGATTTTAGCCCACCCATCCCCGGTTCGCCTGAACCTGCCTTAACCCGCATAAATTTACTATGCCAAAGTACTTGTGTTTTTCCTCCTAATTTGTTATTACATTATTGTAATTTACTGTAAGTATATTATATATGAGAAAGGCCCTGAATAAATGAGTCTGTTACTTCACTATATTTTAAAAAAATTTGAAAGGTTTGTTACTTCAGTATAATTCACTGTAAGCATTGTTTCCTTTCTTTGTATTGTATTATTTTCTCAAATGGGTCTGGCTATTTCTCAAAATAACATTGTTTCCCTGTTACTTCACTGTTTATTTTTAAAAAAAATTGGCAATTAGTTTCAACCCGCAACCACCCCGCCCCGCTTAAAATTTTGAAATAGCTTTTAGCACCTGCCCCGCAACTGCCTCACAACCGCCCCGCCCCTGCATAGAAGCTCACCCGCCCTTCCCCTCATAAGCTAAAACCCGCCCCACACCCTCCCCACACCGCCCCATTGTCATCCCTATTGAAGTTAGCAGGATCAAAGAAATGCTCAATCAACCTCAAATCTACATTCAACAATGCTTTAGAGAGGCTAATCAAGTAGCTGACAAATTAGCTACGTTGAGCTATGCTCTCACTTCTACTAAAGAACACTCAACATTCAATGATCTTCCTGCTCAAGTCAAGGGTTATATGACAGTAGATAGATAGAGTTTCCCTTTGATGCATATAGTTAACTTAAGCAAAGCTGACATTACTTTTGACCCACCCTAGTCTTTGGATGTATTGTACATTGCTAGCTCTAATCATGTGCATCTACCTCATATCAAATTGTACTATCTATCCTTCATGGAAAGATCAGGGAGTTGGGAATAACTCAACCCCTTAGCTCAAATGTACTTTGCCCAAAGTTTTTGGCTATGAATAAAATGTTGGTTTAATTGGGAAAAAAACACGTCACTTGGCAGAGATGAGTACTCTACAAGCATGGCCATTGAACATAATTATGTAAAACTAAGTAAGTCATAGACATGTTCCGTTTAGCTTTAAAAAATTGAAGTGTTCACATATATTACACGTCAATTAAAATCAATTATCATACTGTTCATACCTTCTATTGCAGCCTTGACTATGAGCCGAGCAGCTACTTTACAAACCTCTTGTGTACTTATATCAGGTCCAAACACTCTATTTACCATCATCAAATTAAAACATGGCCAAGATAAAAGTTAAACTTTGAACAACCATCTTAAAAGGAAATTCCACTGCCTAAGCTATTATCAGGAAAACTATTTAAACTCCATATTATTCCCAAAATAATTATTAAATTTTCACAACCAGCAAAATCAAAATCACAAAATGAATCAAAGTGCTAAGAATTGTACCAAATGCATAAGCAGTTGCAGATTATACTCATTCCGTACAATTTTATCACCATCTGCATACCACACACCATACAATAGCACCAAATTCTTACCCCATTATCACATAACTCAATCAAAAACCCTCAAATTCCTCCAATAAACCAGTACATAGATCCAAATTAAATAAGCTACATCTAGCATTTACCTCGTAGAAAACCTATCAGCCAGCAAAATACTCTCTCCTTGTTGTGCCGTCTTGCTCTAATGTAGAGAAGATAACTAAGAGAGGGAGTTGAGAGAAAGATTTGTGGGTCAGAGAAAATCGCGATTGAAAAAGAAGGGGAGGAAACCGTGCACTTTAGGGAAAAAAAGAGGGAATTTTACCCGTGTATGATAACTTTTAGTCTAATTTCTTAATTACCCTTTGAATGTTTGTATTAACCTAGGAGGATAGTGTGTACTATTGTCTTTTATGTATTTCTTTTCTCCATTTTTTCTTTTGTGAAATTTTCACTATTTAAATATTAGAAGAAATGAAAATAGAACGATAACGATCCTCAAAGTCATTTTTGTATTTTTTATTATTTTTTATTATTTATCCCTATTTGACCCTCTCCATAACTTAAATTTGGTACTTATAACTTGTGGGGATAGGTTGTTCAATTCCCGAGTTAATCGGATGAGTTTTGAAAGAGCTTTCGAATTTTAAAAGTCAAAAACTTAAGAGAGTTGATCAAACTCAACATTTAAGGTTAGACAGATCGGATTCGAGTTTTGATGGTTCCACTAAATCTGACGGGTTTCGAGGGTGTTTTGGTCATTTGGTTGGAATTTTAGAGTTTTTTAAAGTTTGGGTTGACTTCGATCAATATTTGATTTAAACAATTCTAAGTGATCTTTTGACGATTCCAACATGTCCCCAAATGTGTTTTGCAACATGTCTGGGGGTCTATTTTTGAGAAAATGGATATTTTTAACTTTGTTGTCACTGATCTAATGGTCCTCTTCCACACTCGCAATGTGACCATTGATTTGGATTTCGCAATCACGAACCATGCTTTGTAATCGCGATTGCAAAGAAGGACTCTCATGTTGCATTGTGACTCCACATGTGTGGATTCCACCTCACAGGTGCAGACTTAGCTGAGTTCGCATCCTTTCGCACCTGCAAACTCCTTTTCGCACGTGTAGTCCACCCTCCGTAAAAGTGATTGCACCATGATAACGGGAATACAACAAACAAGAAGAAACGAAGGAAAAGATATGAGAATTAATAACTAGGAATTGAAATTATGGGCAACAAGGGGCTAAAACCCTCACCTCCCAATTGATTCCAACAACTAGATACTAATTCAACTCAACTAATCAAGGAAACCTAAATGAAATCCACAAGTGGGAGACCTTCGATTAATTAAGTAAAGAAGTTAAACTAACAATCAAGAGAGTCACCCTAATCACTCACTAATTCCTTAAGGGAATTACACTAAGCCTTACACTAGCAACTACAAGTTTTAGAAGTATACTTATACTAGGGAATAAGAAGACACTAGCTATTACAATTTTGCCCTTAATGAAGTAAGGGCCTTGTTTGGTTGCCTTCTTTTGGGAATTCTTGAATTCCCCCTTCCACCTCACTTTAATAGACCACCCACACATTGTATGCTTTCCTTTGGGATTCTTCAAGCTTCTCCAATGCTTCCCTTTTCATGAACATTGCTTGAAGGTCTTGGAGCTCTTTAGCTTGACTACGTGTGAAAGGCCTTGAAGGATAAGTGCCATCCAAGATAGTACCATCCATGCTTTCCAATCTAGTATCATCCTCCCCTTCTTGAAAATGATTCGTCCTCGAATCCAATTGATCACCTACAACACAAGGAGAAATATCACTAACATTGAAAACATTATGAACATTATACTCACTTGGTAAGTCAATCATGTATGCATTGTCATTTATCCGCTTGAGCACTTTGAAGGGTCCGTCTCCCCTTGGGCTTAGCTTTCCTTTTCGAACTTGTGGGAACCTCTCCTTTCGTAAATGAACCCACACCCAATCGTCCGGGTTGAAAATCACTTCCTTTCTTCCACGATTCTTTCGATTGGCCACCTTTGAATTGTTCTTTTCAATGGCCTCTTTTACCTTGGAATGAATGTTCATCATCTCCTTTGCTCTTTGTTCAGCATCTAGGCTCACAACAACATGGCTAGACAAAGGAGTCATAGTTAATGGAAACAAAGGTTTAAAGCCATAACATGCTTCAAATGGGGACATTCCAATAGAAGAGTGGAAAGACCGGTTATATGCAAATTCTATCAAGGGTAAATGGTCTTCCCAAGTGGTTGGGGTGCCCCTAATCATACACCTAAGCATGCTTCCAAGAGTCCGGTTGACTACTTCGGTTTGTCCATCCGTTTGAGGATGACAAGAAGTAGAAAACATGAGTTTGGTACCAAGTGTACCCCATAGATTCTTCCAAAAATGACTAAGAAATTTGGAATCCCTATCACTAACAATGGTTTGAGGGACTCCATGCAATTTAAGCACATTAATGACAAACAAGGATGCTACATGGGATGCATCATCACATTTATGGCATGGAATGAAATGAGTCATTTTAGAGAACCTATCCACTACCACAAATATGCTATCATGTCCTCTTTTAGTCCTAGGAAGTCCCAACACAAAATCCATAGAAATGTCCATCCATGGACCACTAGGAGTAGGAAGAGGGGTATACTTACCTTGAGGCCGAGTCGTGGATTTGGCTTGCTTGCATTCGAGACATTGTCCACAAATCCGCTCCACATCATGCTTCATCTTTGGCCAATAAAATTGTTCCATAAGGATGTCAAGTGTCTTGGGTACTCCAAAGTGCCCCATCAAACCACCACTATGAGCTTCCTTGACAAACAACTCTCTCCATGAACTCATGGGCACACAAACTCGCCCATTCTTGAACAAGAATCCATCAACCAATTGGAACCTATCAACCCGCTTCCCTTGACTAAGACAATCAAAAATTTCTTTGAAATCGGGATCCATAGAATAGAATCCCTTCAAGCTTTCAAATCCCATCATTTTAGAAGCCAAGGTGTTGACCAATACAAACCTCCTTGATAGAGCATCCGCTACTACATTCTCTTTGCCTTGCTTGTAGTTGATCACATATGGAAAGGTCTCAATGAATTCAACCCATTTGGCATGTCGCTTGTTCAACTTGGATTGCCCCTTAAGATGTTTCAAGGACTCATGATCGGTCCTTATCACGAACTCTTTGTGCCACAAGTAGTGTTGCCAATGAGCCAATACCCTCACAAGTGCATATAATTCCTTGTCATAAGTTGAGTACCGAAGAGTAGCTCCCTTTAGTTTTTCACTAAAGTAAGCCAATGGTTTTCCCTCTTGCATCAAGACACCACCTATCCCAACACCCGAAGCATCACACTCTATCTCAAAAGCTTTATCAAAATTAGGTAGTTGGAGTAATGGGGAGGAACGCAACATGGACTTCAATGCTTGAAAGGACTTCTCTTGTTCTTCCCCCCACACAAAAGGTACATCTTTCTTGATCAATTCGGTTAATGGGGAAGCAATTGAACTAAAACCCTTCACAAAACGCCGGTAAAAGCTCGCCAACCCATGAAAACTTCTTACCTCAGTTGCATTGGATGGGGTCGGCCAAGTCTTGATTGACTCCACCTTTTCTTCATCAACCTCTATACCACTTGCACTAACCACAAAGCCCAAGAACACTACCTTTTCAACACAAAAAGAACACTTCTTGAGATTCGCGAATAACCTTTCTCGTAGCAAAACATCAAACACTTGTTTCAAATGGCCTACATGCTCTTCGATTGTCTTGCTATACACAAGTATGTCATCAAAGTACACAACCACAAACTTGTTGATGAAGGGTTTTAGGACATGATTCATCAACCTCATGAAAGTGCTTGGAGCATTAGTCAAACCAAACGGCATCACAAGCCATTCATACAACCCAAATTTTGTTTTGAAAGCCGTCTTCCATTCATCACCCGGTTTCATTCGAATTTGATGGTACCCACTCCTAAGATCAACCTTTGAGAACACACTTGATCCACAAAGCTCATCCAACATGTCATCAAGTCTTGGAATTGGATGCCTATACTTGATTGTAATCTTGTTCACGGCTCTACAATCAATGCACATTCTCCAAGTACCATCCTTTTTGGGAACAAGGATAACCGGTACGGCACACGGGCTTAGGCTTTCTTTGATCAATCCCTTTTCAAGGAGTTCTTCCACTTGCCTTTGTAGTTCCTTGGTCTCTTCCGGATTACACCTATAGGCTGGTCGGTTGGGAATTTGTGACCCCGGCACAAAGTCAATTTGGTGCTCAATTCCCCTCAAGGGTGGTAGTCCCGCGGGCATCTCATCCGGAAATAGTTCATCATAGTCCTGTAAAAGAGAAGAAACAATACTAGGCAAAATGCTAGTATCTTGGTTAGCATGC
The DNA here is from genome assembly GCA_003996215.1 of Jaltomata sinuosa. Taxonomy (NCBI): domain Eukaryota; kingdom Viridiplantae; phylum Streptophyta; class Magnoliopsida; order Solanales; family Solanaceae; genus Jaltomata; species Jaltomata sinuosa. The sequence continues at coordinate 278,553 of QJPP01000038.1, forward strand.
AATAAAAGATTGGTGTTGACAAGGCACACTAAAAAGCGTTCCTCATCCACACCTTTTAGACAATTGTTTGGCTTGGCTATCATACACATGTTCTTCTTATTTTTAGCCAAGTCACTTCCCTCCTTTGGAACAATGGTGGAACTTTCACCTTCACTCTTCGCTTCTTCCACCCTTATTCTCTCCCGAAGCTCCTTCATAGCCCGATAGTCCTCACTCACTTGGTATGGGGTGAGAGGTGCAAGTACATATTTCTTACCGTCAATCACAAAAGCATACTTGTTGGTCCTTCCATAGTGCACAACATCTCTATCAAATTGCCAAGGCCTCCCCAATAATACATGACAAGCCAACATGGGTACCACATCACAAATCAACTCCTCATTGTACTTGCCCACACTAAATCGAATACTTGCTTGTTTGAGGACCTTCATCTCTCCACTCTCATTGAGCCATTGTAGCTTGTATGGGTTGGAATGCCTTCTTGTTGGAATCTGCATACGCTCCACCAAAGAACTACTCACCACATTAGTGCAACTCCCACTATCAATAATCAAAGAACACACCTTATCTTGGATCTTGCACCTAGCATGAAACAGATTCTCCCTTTGGTCAAGTTCTTCTTTGGCAAGGGCTCCCATAATTCTCCTCACAACACATGAAAGGTTGGTATTTACCTTCAACTCTTCATTATCATCAAGTAGGGGTTGCCCCCTTTCCATGAAGCAAGCAAAATTTACCCTCTCATCCAACCTTTCTTCCTCATCCCCCGAAGCTACTCTCTCTCCCCTTCACCTTTATCCCCCTCTCCCTCACTTCTTTCATTATGCTCATCTTCCTCATCGGTTTTATACCCATCAAGAAAAGCAACAATTGTCCTTCTATTAGGACACTCACTAGCAATATGTCCCCTCCCTTGACATCGAAAGCATTGGATGGTAGAGGGTCGAGGAAAGTTGGGTTTTTCAAAGTTACCTCCTTTCTGCTTGTCATTCCCTTTGGCTTTGTAATCAACCTTGACATGAGTGTCTTGACCACTACCTTTAGATGATTCTCGAGGAGTTGGGGTCTTCCACTTATCATTGTTTTTACTCCATGAGGAAGTTGGAAAACTCTTGGCCTTGTATGTCTTCTCATCTTTCAAATCCATTTCGACCTTAGAGGCATCATGGAAAGCCGCTTCAAGATTCTCATAGTGTTTAAGTCTCAAAGGCTTCAAGATATCGGGCCTCAAGTTTGCCATGAATCGTATCACCGTATATTGCATATGCTCCTCAAGCTTGGACTTCATTCTCAAGTTCTCAAATTCATCATAGTATTCTTCAACACTCTTGGTACCTTGCCTAAGCATGTACACCTTCTTGAGAGCTTCTTGGTAGTAATCCGGAGTCAAATACCTATACTCCATTAGACCAACCAACTCTTGCCAAGTGGGCAACTCATAGAGATGACGACTCTCTCGTTCCCTCCTCTTGGATTCCCACCATGTGGAAGCATATCCCTCGAATTGAGTGAGGGCATACTTCGCCTTCAATGATTCCGAGATGTTATTAGTAAGGAAAATCCGTTCACTTTGTAGTTTCCATTCAAGAAATTCATCCGGGTCACTACTTCCCTTGAACTTTGGAAGTGTAACCTTGATCGTGTTCAATCCCCTATCTTGATCATTCCGTTCTCCATACCTAGCTCCTCTATTTCCCATCCTATCTCCTCTATTCCCATAGCGTTGACCTTCTATTCCTTGGTCCCACCCTAAGTCCCGAGGCTGGACCCCTTCCCTTGGCCCTTCATAGTCATCTCTACCCCCATGCTCCCAAAACTCATCATTATTGTGAACTTCATTCATGTCGTCATAGAGAGGATTTTGAAATTGGTGGTTTGGGTAGGGTGTTTGTGTGGTGTTTCGTGGAGGTGATATGTAGGAATCATGTAAGGACGCATTTGATGGATTTCGGAGTGGAGTTTGGTATAAAACTTGGTTTGCCACAATAGGACGGTTCTCTTGTGGAGGGCGATAGGGTTGTGGATGTGGATGTGGATGTGGTGTTGGTTGCCTTGGGAAGTTTGGAGGGTTGTTTGTTTGGAAGGTGGGTTGTTGGAAGTTTCGGGTTCGATTTTGTGGAGGGTAACATAGTTGGTGAGCTTGCCCCGGAGTAATGGTGGTGGATTGCACCGATGCTCGCCTTGCCTCCTCATTTTCGACTTGGAGTGTCTTCCCTCTATTCTCATTTTCCACCCGTACCAACCTTTCCTCCATACCTCCTAACTTCCCATTCATTTCCGCCATTTGTTTGGAGAGGTGTGCAAGAACCTCCATGAGGTTCTCCGAGCTCTCCCCAACTGGACTTGCACCGTGGTGGGACATGGCACCTACAAAACTCAACAAGCAAGGTTAGTAGTAAAAGGCTCACGTACCTCGTATGTAACTCTCAACTCACCTCCTGTGGCGTCGTCTCAAAATTGATAGTGAACTAGCTCCGCTCAATCAACTCAAGGTCACCTATCCTTTGTGGAGGAGTGGATTCTTGTGACTCTTGAAAGAAGGACGACTTGAAAGACTCTAACGGACTTGAATCAAGGAATTAATCAACGAAAACAAGACAAGAAAAGAAGAAGGAAGAAGCACGAAAGAATTCGGACTCAAGAATTAAGTAACAAAAGTAGGAGAAACTACTTGTTGTTGCTTAATTTGGAGAATCAAAGAGATGATTTGATGTTTAAAAACTAGTTAACAAGTAATTAAAGATGTTAATTAGATGTTAAATAGTTAAGAAATCAAAGAAAAATGAGTGTAGAAGAAGAAGTTTGAAGTTCCAACACTTAGAAAAAAATTGGGGTCTTAAAAGTTCCAACACTTAGAAAAATTTTGGGGTCCAAAATTTGAGACCCCTAAAAAAAACTAAGTATAGAACCTGCAGATTTTTGCTCTCTGAAATTGGGCAACACGCGCTGCTGACGTGGCAGTCCACGTGGAATTTTTTTTTTTTTTTTTTTTTTTTTTAAATTCCACTTGTGGACCCAACAAACATCTTTGACCACTTTGACTTGAAAAAAAGTTGGATCAAATGTACCTTTTGGCTTCTTCTTCTTCAAGATGTTCTTGATGAATATCAAAAACACCTAGAACACCAAGAACACACACTAAACACCAACACCTTCAAATGAGCTCGGAATTGGCTCAAATTTTAGGATTAGCTTCCCCTTAACGTAAGGAACAAACCCCAATGGTTTTTAAGCTCCAATTCCTCCTCAATCAATAGACCCACTTTCAAAGTTTGTAAAGCTTCAAAAGCTCAAAACCCTTTAATGGCAACTTCACTTCTACAACTCCAAATCGCATGAAATTTGAAATCTAGACTCAAAAAACACTAGGGAACAAGAATCTAGTGTCAAAAACAAGAAATCAAACAAGAAAAAATTTCGGATTTTTTTTTTGGTCGATTTTTTTATTTTTTATTTTTTTTTGGATTTTGAAGATATCAAATTTCCAAGACTTAGATTTGTGGAAACAAACCTAAACCAAGCTCTGATACCAAATGATAACGGAAATACAACAAACAAGAAGAAACGAAGGAAAAGATATGAGAATTAATAACTAGGAATTGAAATTATGGGCAACAAGGGGCTAAAACCCTCACCTCCCAATTGATTCCAACAACTAGATACTAATTCAACTCAACTAATCAAGGAAACCTAAATGAAATCCACAAGTGGGAGACCTTCGATTAATTAAGTAAAGAAGTTAAACTAACAATCAAGAGAGTCACCCTAATCACTCACTAATTCCTTAAGGGAATTACACTAAGCCTTACACTAGCAACTACAAGTTTAGAGTATCAATCTTCAATATGCAAAAACTAGTCTTCCAAATGAAGAAAAGCTACTACTTATACTAGGGAATAAGAAGACACTAGCTATTACAATTTTGCCCTTAATGAAGTAAGGGCCTTGTTTGGTTGCCTTCTTTTGGGAATTCTTGAATTCCCTCTTCCACCTCACTTTAATAGACCACCCACACATTGTATGCTTTCCTTTGGGATTCTTCAAGCTTCTCCAATGCTTCCCTTTTCATGAACATTGCTTGAAGGTCTTGGAGCTCTTTAGCTTGACTACGTGTGAAAGGCCTTGAAGGATAAGTGTCATCCAAGATAGTACCATCCATGCTTTCCAATCTAGTATCACTTGAGATCCAAACCAATGGTACTTCTAGCCTAAACTCGACATTCTGTAGCTAACACGCTAACAGAATTTCCATCCGAGGCCGTCTTCTCCAAATGTTGACCAAAGTCAACCATACAAGCCCAACTGGCCTTAAAACATAGAACGAGAGAGAATTCCAACCTAAAAAGCTCCCAGATCCTGACCAAAGGTCCAACTAGACTAAGGTCCATGCTCTGAAGCTAACAGAATTGTCGGAATTTGATTTTGTGCATGATTACCAAGATTGTTGACAGAAGTTAATGATTTCCAAAATAAAGGTTCTAAAACTAGAAAATGGCCATAACGACTAAACAAATGGTCCGGGAACCAAACTACCAGTCTCAGCAAGTCATAAATGACTTAGGACCGCTATAGGCAAGCTCTAACAGCATAAAGAAGGCAAAAATATGAGAAAGACTGGAAGGATAATTACAATTTCATATTAATTTTTTCTTTGAACTAACTCAATTATGTCACAAGTTATATATCTCGAAAATATGATAATGCACAGGAAAAAGATCAATTGAATAACAACATGCTTTATACTTTTCCTCACATAATATGCTATTATTATCGAAAACCAAAATATTAAGCAAAATCATTCAATTAAATTAAGGAAATTGATGAAATAACAAATATAGGCAAAAGAAGGTGGTCTGTCTAAAAATATATTTCAACCTACGCTTTATGACGTTATGCTTAATTCCTTTGGTATATCTCATATTCCAATACCAAAGTATATTTCTTAAATAAATAATACTTTATGCCCCATATGTTGAATTACATAACTTCACAAAATCTCAATTAAAAATAATTTTAGGAGCATGCTAATACTAGTAAAAATATATCTGTATGACAAAGACTCCAACCATGGATTTTACCCGTGACAAAGAGTCCAACCATGGACGTGACAAATCCAAGTCCAACGATGTCAATGCCCAGTTGTTCGTATAGTGGATTGAACAAATCATCAACAAAGGAAAATAAACCAACATGTCACAAAGAATGTAACATGACACAGGGAAGAGGACCACACATCCGGTCATAAACTTCTTAAATACCCAGCTTTGAAGAAAATAACAGCAAGCCTTGCATGCAGAAGAATTAGTATTCTCCATAAGAATGATGTAGAAATATCCTTAAGATTGTTGAAAATCTTACGAAAAATACTTCATTACGAACACTTATAGGAAATTCACAAAGTTTGAGGTATGTCAAATGACATTGTACTTAAGGATATTTCACCCGGTATAGGTCTATCCTTAAGGATTAGACAAACTCTTCTAGTATAAACTAGGAGCACATAACTAACAAAGTTTCTTTTAGAATGAAAACCCAATTTAATAATATCTCAGAAGAAGAACAATAGTAGAAGAATTAGTCTTGATTTTTTCCTCCTCCCTAATAAGAGAAAGACCACCATTATATATGAATAAGAAGGCTTCTTATCATTAGAATCACATCTTCTAGTCAAAACATTGTATGAATGAATTAATTTTCAATAAATAGGCTCCAATGGTAGTAAGGAGGATTAAAGGCTAATGATTAATATCAATAAATGAGAATACCAAGGATGAGGAGAAATAATATTGGTCAAATAAGGTTATTCAAGGAGTGGATATTAAAGTCCAAATATTCTCATAATAAAAGATCTTAAGACTATTCAAAAATAGAGTCAACTGTCTTACAATTCTAATTGTAGACATATTAATTCATTTTGAAATATCAAACAGATTTGTCCAGAATATGAGCATTAGTGTTTTTCACATGTTATTTGTTAATATATCTTGATCTATGTCTTGATCAACTAGACTATGTTATGATAGAAGCAAAAACTTGATATAATGACTATTTGATTTGTCTTGTTTATCTTTTTAGAATTATTATACTTGTGCTAATTCCTATTCCCTTCTTATGTTTGTTTACATGTACACTTTGGAGTAAATGGAGTCTTGATTTGTGACTCTTGCAAAATTATAGGAGTCTCGAAATGAAACTCGACGCCTCCATACTCACATATAATATTGACATCTTATCTCCTTTAATCGCGTTTGACAATAAGAAAATGAGCAATTTGTTGGGGGATGCATATGAAATTTTTGTTCACTTCTTTTTATCATTTATTCTTGTATAACTCTTTATGATTAATTGTTGTTAGTGTATTTTGGGGTTTATTTTATGTTTTGGAATTATTCATTGAAACTTACTATTAACGTAAATTAGCTATAAAGTTTTCTTTAATTACTTAGAGTTTGTTGTTTATTTTATAAAGGATAACCTTCTATCACGTAAAAGAGAACTTTTTTAGGACTTAATGTGATGACCCTTCCGGTCATCTTCACGTTTATGTATTTATTGTACTGTTAGAGCTTCCCTATAGCGACCCCAAGCTATTTATGGTTTGCTGAGACCGGTAGTTTAGTGTCCTGGTCATTCATTTGGTTGTTTTGGCAGTTTACCTATTGTAGAGCCTTAACTTAAAATATCATTGACTTTAGTCAATATCCTTAGCTAACGTGCTCGGAAATGAATTATGATAGTTCCATTAACTTTGAAGCAGTGTGTTTGGTCTAGTTGGACCTTTAGTTGAGGCCTGAGAACTTCTGGTGCAGGTTTTGTGTTGCTTTCCCTGTTTTTAGGTCATTTGAAGTTGAAAGTGTAACTTTGGGTAGCTTTCAATGATCAGAGAATCAGATTCGAAATCCGATGATTCCATCAGCTCCGGAATGTTGAGTTTGGGTTAGGTAGGTGGTTGGTTCGGGTTCTGGGTTAGCCAGGCTCATTTTGAGCCTTTGGGTTCTTATTAGTTAATATTGACTCAAGTCAATATTTCTCCAAAATGACCTCTTATAAAAGTTTTGTCGATTCCGTTGAGTCCGGAACATCATTTCCACTCTATTAGCATTACTGGTTTTTGAATATTAGTTTCCAATTGTGCCCGGAAAGCCCTGTGGAGTTTTAAAAAGTTGCAAAAAAATATTGCAGACCAGGCCTTCAGTGCCATCAGCGCTGGCCTAGCACGATCGCGCTCACACGCATTTTGACTGGCTGGCGCGATTGTGTTGTGATGGTACCATTGGCGCTGGCCATTTTCCAGCAGCTATATATTTATGAGTTTTCATTTTTCCAATCTTTTATCTCAACTTTTCATACTTTAAAACACATATACTCTACCAAATTGCTCCATATCACTCCTAGCCTTGGGGAAATCAATTATTCATCGATAATTCTTGATCCTTCGATTCTTGGTAAGTCTTCTTCCCCAACTTGCTTTCTCTTGTTCTTTTCTAAAATCCTCCATTGTTGCTCATTTCGAAAAGCTTGGAAGTTGTTGTAGAGGCTGTCTTCTTGCTCTTGCATGTTCATGGATTAGAGGAATTCACCGTCTTTGCATAATTTCTCTCTTTGTGGTAAGTAATCCTTGCTTAATTTTTGATTTTTGTTCTTAAATTCAAATTTTAGGCCTTCTCTTGAGCGAGCTGTTTTAACGCCCTCCTCTTGGCCAATTGTGCTCTATTTTGGAGCATGTCCTCTTGGAATCATTGTGGTCATCATGCTTTTTTCTGTTTTTGGTTTTGGGTTATGGGCCCCACAGGCTGGCTTTTAACCCGGATTTCAACCCGTCTATTATTATAGCTTAGACTCGTTTTTAATGTTTTATTCATATTTTTGATAGTTTGATTATCGTTTGGTATTTCTCAGAGCGATTCGAGCTTGGATATTATTGTCTCAGAAGCTTATCATCAGACGATAGGTAGGTTACAGTTTAAACACTTTAGACTTCGCATATATAGGATAAAATTATACTAATAGGCATCCTTGTGTTGGGTTTACTAGGTTTGTACCACAGACCTTGACCGCTTATTCATGTTCAGTTACTTCCCTTTCTTCGATGTTTGTAGTATTTGCTTTATACGCTCTACTTACTCTTGCGGTCTTGTGTGGCCTTACATAGACTCTGAACATAGATGGTGGGATATTGGGAATGTCCGTGAGTGCCGGACATCTTTATTACTATTATAGAGCTGTCTATATGTGCTGTAGAATAATTGGAGCCTGTGCAGGGACGATAGGTTGATTGTGAGCCACTGGGCTATTGATTGTGATCGAGCATGCCATCATCATGCATATAAAAGGATTTTCTTCATGATTTTACTATGGTTTTGGCTTTGGGCCCTCTATTGATGATTTTCTAAATCCTGCATGGCCCGTGGGGCCCATTTTTGGTAAAATTGATTGTGGACAGTTTAGTATCATCTTAATGGATCTTCTTGGGGTAAGAAAGATTAAAAGAAATATTTGTTACATTTTCCTATTATATGTTAGACCCAGTTTGACTGAGGTGCAAGATTTACCCTATTATGGATGAGAAATGATATTAGCCTCGGTAAAGCTGGGCAATAGACTTGATTTACTATCATTTTATACCTGGATATGCCTGGGAATCTTTGAAGGGGGTTTATGAAACTAATTTCATTGATTTAGACCTGGATAGAATTCAGGCATGCATTTTGAGCATTTGAGTACTAGTTGGATCCGGTGGCACTCCGAACTAATATTTTGAGGTGAGAGTGTAGTATGTGGTCTACGAGTAGACCTCCATGGACCCTGCCATTCTAGACCAAGTGTTACGGGCAAAAGGGTGACCGAGGGTAGGGGTGTACGACAGAGTAGATGTACTTGGGAGAAGTCCTTTCATGGATTCCGCCTTTATTGGACCTTTGGGGCACCGAAGGGGGGTAACATACTGACACTGTGGTTACACATAGTTTATCATATCATATCATTAATGTGTGTGATGTTCCACCATTGTTTCCTATTTTTTGAGTGTACGCTCTGGTTGTATGAGCGATTGGAGGGTTTGTTTTCACTTTATTGCATTCCTCGGTTGTATGGGTGGCTAGAGGGCTGTAGGTAGACGCTTGTTACTTTATCGCTATACTATACCATGTTATGATTATATATATGATATTGGATATTGAGAGGTTGTTGGTTCCTGGCTTGAGTTTGGTATGATTAAGTTGGCTATTTGTTCCTGTTTTCTGAGCTTGCCTATCCTTATTCTTCTCCTCCTTTCCCTTGTTCTTGAGGTTACCGGTATATCGTCCACTTCTAAACTTACTATATACTGTTATTACAAGGATCCCAGATGCGCCATTTCTTACTTTCACCTATGCCTGCTGTGTCTATATATTCTACTTGCTAGTCTTGTATGTTGCTTTCTGTTGTCTTCCCTCTGGGCTAGTTCTGTGTTCTTATCTGTTGCCTTCTATGACTATCTATTTTCTATTCTGTTCATTACTACTCTTTTATATTATATGTGCCCAGTCGGTCTATGATACCTATTAGGTACCGGTTGCATTGCAATTGGTGCTCATACTATAGTCTACATCTTCTGCTGCAGATTCTAGTGTGGGACATCGCCACTAGATAGCTGTGACTCATGCTTGGAGATTTTGGACTATCCAAAATGAGGGTGAGCTCTTTGCGACTGGATCTTAGCTTTTAGTTTATCTTTTGCTTTATGTACTCTATTACTACTCGGAGACATGTGTATATACATTATTTTGGATGCTTCGTACGTACTCCTTATTTGTAGTTCTGACTCTATACTATGATACCAGGTTTTGGATTTGGTTTAGCTTATGCACATGTATGTATGTATTCCCATTATCTATTTTCTTTATCTTGTTCCCTTGGTTCCTCTTATTAAACCATTCTTCCTCTTAGATTGTTAGATAGTAGCCCATTTCTGACCGTTCCAAGCTACAGAGATTGGTTCTCCTACTGGGGGGTTATCGATGCCATCATGAATGAAAAATCAAGTCATGATAGCTTGGTATCAGAGCTCTAGGTTCACCGGTGTCATCGGTATAGGAGCCAATGTCTAATAGAGTCATATGGATCGGGGCAGAGAAGTTTGTAATCAATCTTTGGAAGGCTATAGTGACATCTTAGGACAAATGGACTTTTCTTGTTTCTCTCTCATGCGTAGTATCTCTCATTTGTTCTGGTTCACTCTTCCCTAGATAGTTCACATTATGTCTTCGGCTTCTGGCGGAGGAGATCCTCCTGCCCCTGCACCTCCGACTCTAGCTAGGGGTCGGAGTGGTCGCAGAGGTAGAGGTAGGGGTCGAGGACATCCCAGAGCAGCAACACCTGCTAGAGATACTAAGGTTAAGGTAGAGCCCGAGTATGATTATGAGCCCGAGTTCATTCCTGAACAATAATATATGGACCCGGGGACAGCCCAGGTACCACCAACTCCAGTACCAGTTTCTATGCTCGCTTCAGCCCCAGCTCAGTCTTCGAATATTCTGGGTTTACTACTTCAGCTATTGGGTATGATATGGGATAGACCTTCTGAGGTAGCACAGACATCCACTCAGGGGGCAGCCCTGGGTGTTTAGAGTTCAGGAGCGCAGCCTGCTACTGCAGCTCCCCATGCTGAGGTAATTCCAGTTCCAGCAGTTGCACAACCTCTTGCTCCTCGCCCAACTATGACAGATGGGGAGCAGAAGGCCTTGAGTAGATTTCTTAGATTGGCACCGTTGAGATTCACTAGTACATCAGGACATGACCCACATGACTTCATTACTACCTGTGAGGAGATGTTAGACCATCTGGGATTGCTAGAGACTCGCAGAGTTGGAGACTACATATCAGCTGGAGGGTCCAGCTAAGTTATAGTGGAGGGCTCAGGTTGCTTGTAGACCATATTTATCACCTCTATTGTCATGTTCCAAGTTTTATGAGGCCTTCATGGCCAAGTTCCTACCTCTGAGTGATTGAGATCGTCGCCAGGAGTAGTTTACAAGACTTATACAGGGATCCATGTCGGTATCTGAGTATGAGACCCATTTCCATCAGCTTGCTCCATTTGGGTCTATGATCATTCCTACTGAGCTAGACAAGATTCACAGGTTTGTTTGGGGTTTGCGGACAAAGCTTAGGCAGTTAGCCCAGATATTAGTTTCTAGTGGTCAGTCTTTTCAAGCTATTACAGACTATGTTCATACTGTGGAGGACTTGCACCAACATGATCAGGGGTCTAGAGATAAGAGGCCTCATTATTAGGGCGGCTACAGTAGTTCCAGACAGAGTGGTAGAGGTTCAGGCCAGTGGGGCCGAGGTTATCAGCCACAATAGCATCAGGGCCAGACTAGTGGACCGTTCAGGCTTTACTCTAGACTTCCGGTAGTTCTCAGTTCGAGCAGGTCAGTCTTCGAGGGGTGCAGCTTCTGGGTCATATGGCAGTGGTGGCCATTCAGGTTCTGCTAGTCTATCTCGACAGTACAGGCCGTTAGGGCCTTGTTATAAGTGTGGTATTGTTGGTCACTATGCGAGAGATTGCCCCCAGTGGGGTACAATTCAGTCAGCCGCTCAGCCGGCTGAGCCTTTGCGAGTAGTTCAGCCTCCAGCTAGAGGGGTGGTGGTCAGGCTAGGGGTGGTGTCCCTCGTGGCAGAGAAGGTGGTAGGGTTGGCAGTCGGGCAGGTGGAGGTCGTCGTCAGTTCTATTTGGTCCGTAGGAGACTGGAGGAGAGACCTCTGATACTGTTATTACTGGTACAATTTTTGTGTGCCACCAGTCTGCTATGACACAGTTTAAGACCTTTAGACTTCGCATATATAGGATAAAAATGTACTAATGGGCATCCTGGGGTTGGGTTTACTAGGTTGGTACCACAGACCTTGACCGCTTATTCATGTTCAGTTACTTCCCTTCCTCTGATGTTTGTAGTATTTGCTTTATACACTCTTACTTACCCTTGCGGTCCTGTGTGGCCTTATTTAGACTCTAGAACATAGATGGTGGGATATTGGAAATGTACGTGAGTCTCAGATATCGTTATTACAATTATAGAGCTGGCTATATTTGCTATAAAATGATTGGAGCTTGTGTAGGGCCGATAGGTTGATTATGAGCCATTGGGATATTTATTGTGATCGAGCATGCCATGCATATAAAAGGATTTTATTCATGATTTTACTATGATTTTGGCTTCGAGTCCTCTATTGATGATTTTCTAAACCTTGCATGGCCCATGGGGCTCATTTTTGGTAAAATTGATAATGGACAGTTTGGTATCATCTTAATGGATCTTCTTGGGGTAAGAAAGATTAAAAGAAAGGTTTGTTACATTTTCCTATTATATGTTAGACCCTGTTTAACCGAGGTGCTAGATTTACCCTGTTATGGATGAGAAATGATATTAGCCTGGTAAAGCTGCGCAACAAACTTGATTTACTATCATTTTAGACCTGGATACGCCTGGGCACCCTTGAAGGGGGTTTATCAAAATTATTTCATTGATTTAGACCTGGATAGAATTCAGGCATGCATTTTGAGCATTTGAGTACTAGTTGGATCCGGTGGCACTCTGGACTGATATTTTGAGGTGAGAGTGTAGTATGTGGTCTACGAGTAGACCTCCATGGAACCTGTCATTCTGGACCAAGTGCTACAGGAAAAAGGGTGACCTAGGGTAAAGGTGTACGGTAGAGTAGATGTACTTGGGAGAAGTCCTTCCATGGATCCCGCCTTTATTGGACCTTTGGGGCACCAGAGGGGGGTAACTACTGACACTGTGGTTACACTTAGTTTATCATATCATATCATTCATGTGTGTGAGGTTCCACCCTTGTTTCCTATTTGTTGAGTGTTGTATGCTCCAATTGTATGGGCGGTGAGAGGGTTTATTTTCACTTGATTGCGTTCCTCAGTTGTATGGGCGGCCGGAGGACTGTAGTAGACAGTTGTTACTTTATCGCTATACTATACCCTGTTATGATTATATATATGAGATTTGATATTGAGAGGTTGTTGGTTTCAGGCTTGAGTTTGGTATGATTAAGTTGGCTATTTGTTCCTATTTTCCGAGCATGCCTATCTTTATTCTTCTCCTCATTTCCCTTGTACTTGAGGTTACCAATATACCATCCACTTCTAAACTTACTATATACTATTATTGCAAGGATCCCAGGTGCGTGATTTCTTACTTTCACCTATGCTTGCTGTGTGTATGTATTCTACTTGCCAGTCTTGTATGTTACTTTTTGCTGTCTTCCCTCTGGGATAGTTCTGTGTTCTTATCTGTTGCCTTCTGTGACTATCTATTTTATATTCTGTTCATTACTGCACTTTTATCTTATATGTGCCCAGTTGGCCTATGATACCTATTGGGTACCGGTTGCATTGCAATTGATGCTCATACTATAGTTTGTATCTTCTGGTACAGATTTTAGTGTGGGACATCACCGCTAGATCGCTGTGACTTGTGCTTGGAGATTTTGGACTATCCAGACTAAGGGTGAGCTCTTGGCGTATCTTTTAGTTTATCTTTTGCTTTAAGTACTCTATTACTTCTCGGAGACATGTGTATATATATTATTTTGGATGCTTCATACTCCTTATTTGTAGTTCCGGCTTTATACTATGATACCAAGTTTTGGTTTTGGTTTAGCTTTCGCATAAGTATGTATGTAATCCCATTATCTATTTTCTTCATCTTGTTCCCTTGCTTCCTCTTATTAAACTGTTCTTCCTTTTAGATTGTTAAATAGTAGCCCATTTCTGACCATTCCAGGCTAAGGGGATTGGTTCACCTACTGAGGGTTGTACGTGTCATCATGAATGGTAAATCAGGTCGTGAAAACTTGGTATCAGAGCTCTAGGTTCACCAGTATCATCAGTATAGGAGCCAATGTCTAATAGAGTCATGCGGATCAAGGCGGAGACGTTCGTACTCAATCTTTGAGAGGCTATAGTGACATCTTATAACAAATGGACTTTTCTTGTTTCTCTCTCGTGCATAGTATCCTTGAACATTTTGGAAATCTCACTTGTTCTGGTTCACTCTTCCCCAGATAGTTCGCACGAGGTCTTCGGCTTTTGGCAGAGGAGATCCTCCTGCCCTTGCACCTCTGACTCTATCTAGAGGTCGGGGTGGTCACAGGGGTAGAGGTAAGGGTCGATGACATCCCAGAGCAGCGGCACCTGCTAGAGCTGCTAGAGTTGAGGTCGAGCCTGAGTATGATTATGAGCCCGAGTTCATCCCTGAGTAGAAGCATATGGACCCGAGGACAGCCCAGGTACCACTAGCTCCAGTTCCAGTTTTTGTGCCCGCTTCAGCCTCAGCCCAGTCTTTGAATATTCGGGGTTTACTACTTCAGCTATTGGGTATGATAGGGAAGATACCTTTTAAGGTAGCACAAACATCCACTCAGGGGGCAGCCCTGGGTGTTCATAGTTCAGGAGTGCAACCTGCTACTATGGCTCCTCGTGCTGAGGTTATTCTAGTTCCAACAGTTGCACAACCTCTTGCTTCTCGCCCAACTATGACAGATGGGGAGTAGAAGGCCTTGAGTAGATTTATGAGATTGGCACCGCTGAGATTCACTAGTACATCAGGACATGACCCACATGACTTCATTACTACCTGTGAGGAGATGTTACACCATCTGGGATTGCTAAAGACTCATAGAGTTGGATAGACTACATATCAGCTGAAGGGTCCAGCTAAGTTATGGTGGAGGGCTCAGGTTGCTTGTAGACCATCTTTATCACCTCTGTTGTCATGGTCCGAGTTTTATGAGACCTTCATGGCCAAGTTCCTACCTCAGAGTGATCGAGAGCATAGCTAGGAGCAGTTTACCAGGCTTATGCAGGGATCCATGTCGATATCTGAGTATGAGACATGTTTCCATCATCTTGCTCCATTTGGGTCTATGATCATTCCTACTGAGCCAAAAAAGATTCATAGGTTTGTTTGGGGTTTGCGGACAAAGATTAGGCAGTTAGTCGAGATATTAGTTTCTAGTGGTCGGTCTTTTCAATCTATTGCAGACTATGTTCGTACTATAGAGGAATTGCACTGACATGATCAGAGGTCTAGAGATAAGAGGCCTTGTTATTAGGGCAGTTACAGTGGTTCCAGACATAGTGGTAGAGTGTCAATCCAGTGGGGCCGGGGTGATAAGCCGCAGCAGCATTAGGGACAGATTAGTGGACCGGTTCAGGCTTCACTCTAGACTTTCAGTAGTTCTAAGTTCGAGTAGGGTGAGTCTTTGAAAGGTGCATCTTCTGGGGCATCTGGTTGTGGTGTCCATTCAGGTTCTGCTGGTCTATTTCGACAGTACAGGCCGTTAGGGACTTGTTATAAGTGTGGTATTATTGGTCACTATGCGAGATATTGCCCCCAGTGGGGTACAGTTCAGTCAACCACTTAGCCGGCTGAGCCTTTGCGAAAAGTTCAGCCTCCAGCTAGAGGGGTGGTGGTTAGGCTAGGGGTGGTGCCCCTCATGGCAAAGCAGGTGGTAGGGATAGCGGTCGGGCATGTAGAGGTTGTCGTCAATTCTATGTGGTCCGTAGGAGACCAGAGGCAGAGGCCTCTGATGCAGTGATTATAAGTATGATTTTTGTGTTCCACTAGTCTGCTATGACACAGTTTGATCCTGGATCTACTTGTTCGTATGTATTTTCCTACTTTGTTCCTTGTTTAGGGTAGGCTAACTCCATTATCTGTTCCTATTTCTGTTTTGATCCCAGTGGGAGATTGTTTAGTAGTGGATCAAATCGTGAGATCTTGCATGATATCTGTTGGTGATTTGGAGACTTGGGGTGAATTTATGATTCTTGATATGTTAGATTTTAATGTGATACTGGGCATGGACTGGTTATCCCCTCATCGTGCAATTTTTGATTGATATGCCAAGACCATTACCATCACCGTGCTCGGTGTATCCCCAGTTGTATGGCAGGGTTCTGTTAGCCGCACACTAGCTAGGATCATATCTTGTCTTCCAGCTAGGAAGTTTATTTCTCGCTGGTGTTTAGCTTATCTAGCATATGTATGAGATGCTAGTTCTGACCCTTCGTCTCATGAGTCTGTTCCTGTAGTGAGAGACTTTCTAGATGTGTTTCCTACCGACCTTTCAGGCCTTCCACTTGAGAGAGATATTGGTTTTTCCATTGAGTTAGAGTCGGGCACCAGGCCCATTTCTATTCCTCCTTACTGTATAGCTCCTGCTGAGTTGAGAGAGCTTAAGGAACAACTCTAGGATTTGTTAGCTAAGGGTTTTATTAGGCTGAGTACGTCTTCTTGGTGTGCTCCTATTCTCTTCGTGAAGAAGAAGGATGGGTCGATGCAGATGTGTATTTAATATCGGTAGCTGAATAAGGTGACAGTGAAGAATAGGTATCCGATGCCGAGGATTGATGACTTGTTTGATCAGCTTTAGGGTTCGGCCGTATTTTTGAATATTGATTTAAGGTCCGGCTACCATGAGTTGAGGATTAGGGCAGAGGAAATCCCTAAGACTGAATTCAGGACACATTATGGCCATTATGAGTTTTTGGTGATGTCTTTTGGGTTGACTAATGCCCCCGCAACTTTCATGGACTTGATACACATGGTGCTTAGCCCGTACTTGGATATGTTCATGATAGTCTTTATTGATGACATTTTGATACACTCAAGGAGTAGACATGAGCATAAGCAGCACTTGAGGACTGTACTTCAGACTTTGAGAGATCATCGGTTTTATGCCAAGTTCTCAAAGTTTGAGTTTTGGCTTGAGTCAGTGGCATTCCTAGGACATGTGGTGTCTAGGGATGGGATTAGAGTTGATCCGGGTAAGATTTTTGCGGTTCGTGATTGGCCTAGACCTACTACTGCCACCGAGGTATGCAACTTTATTGGCTTAGCGGGTTACTATAGGCGGTTTGTTCAGGGATTTTCTTCCATAGAAGCACGCTTGACTATGCTGACTAAGAAGGATGTTCCATTTCAGTGGTCAGATCAGTGCGAGGATAGATTTTAGAGGCTTAAGGTCTTATTGACTTCAGCTCTAATTTTGACTTTGTCTGTCGAGGGTCAGAGTTTTGCCATGTATTGTGATGCTTCTGGGGTTGGTCTTGGTTGTGTGTTAATGCAGAAAGGTCGAGTGATAGTATATGCGTTGAGACAGTTGAAGGTTCACGAGCACAACTACCTCACTCATGACTTAGATTTTGTGGCGGTAGTCTTTGCGCTCAAGGTATAGAGGCACTACTTATATGGAGTTCATTGTGAGAAATTTACTGATCATCGTAATCTTCAGTACATTATGAGTCAGCGAGAGATGAACTCTAGGTAGAGGAGATGGATAGAGTTACTGAAGGACTATGACTTCACCATTTTATACCATCCGGGCAAGGCAAACATGGTAGTGGATGCCTTGAGTCAGAAGGCGGAGAGTATGGGCAGCCTAGCTTCACTTGCAGTTTCTGAGCGACCGTTGGCCTTAAACATCCAGTCCTTGGCTAACCGCTTAGTTAGGCTTGATTTGTCGGATCCCAGTCAAATTCTTACCAGTGTTGAGGTTCGTTTACTCTAGTTGATCAAATTCAGAGTCGACAGTTTGAGGATCAGAGTTTGTGTGACCTTCGTGATCAGGTAGTTTGAGGTGAGGCTAGCCAAGCTACTTTAGGTTCTGACGGTATTCTGATGTTTGACAGTCATCTTTGTGTTTCGAGTGTTGGAGATTTAATTCAGTTAATACTTCATGAGGCGCATTATACTAGATACTTCATTCATCCTGGCACAACGAAGATGTATAGAGATTTGAGACAGCTTTACTGTTGGAGCAGTACGAAGTAGGACGTAGTGGAGTTTGTATCTCGGTGCTTGAACTGTCAGCAGGTGAAGTTCGAGCACATGAGACTAGGTGGTTTGATGCAGCGACTTCTCATTCTCGAGTGGAAGTGGGAAGGTATTACGATAGACTTTATTGTTGGTTTGCCTCGTACTTCTCGGGGGTTTAATTCCATTTGTGTGATTGTTGATAGGCTGACTGAGTCAGCCCACTTCTTGCCAGTTCATACTTTGTACAATGTCGAGAGGTTAGCTCAGATCTATATTCATGAGGTTGTTTGATTGCATGGGGTCCTAGCTTCTATCATTTTAGACTGCGACACTCAGTTCACATCTCAGTTCTGGAGGTCTATTCAGCGAGATTTGGGTACAGAGCTTAGTACTACTTTCCACCCGTTAGACAGTCCAAGAGGACTATTCAAGTCTTGGAGGACATGCTTCGGGCTCATATACTTGACTTTGGAGGTTCATGGGATCAGTTTGTGCCATTGGCCGAGTTTGCTTATAATAATAGTTTTCATTCGAGCATTAGCGTGGCAATTTTCGAAGCCTTGTATGGTAGGCATTACAGATTGCCAATTGGTTGGTTTGATAGTTTAGAGTCCAGACCGTAGGGTACAGATTTTCTTAGAGATTCCTTGGACCGAGTCCATTTGATTCAGGATAGACTTAGAGCGGCCCAGAGTAGGCAAAAGAACTATGTTGATCGTAGACTTCGTGCCTTGGAGTTCAGTATTGGTGACTTGGTTTTTCTTTGAGTATCACCCATGAAGGGTGTGATGAGATTTTGTCGGCAGGGAAAGCTTAGCCCCAGGTTCATTGGGCCGTTTGAGATTCTGCAGAGGATTTGTAGTGTTGCCTACATGCTAGATCGTCCTCTGATGTTTTCAGTTGTTCATCCAGTTTTCCATGTCTCGATATTGCGCCAGTATGTTCCAGATGAGTCTCATGTGTTGCATTGGGATTTGGTTCAGTTAGATGAGAGTTTATCTTTTGTTGAGGAGCAGGGAGATTCTAGTTGTGAAGGTTTAGTGGAGACATTGTTCAGTAAAGGAGGATACTTGGGAGACCGATAGTGAGTTGCATGCTCAGTATATGCAATTGTTCCAGCCTTCAGGTACAATCTTTTTCTTGACTTTCGAGGACAAAAGTCTTTTTAGTAGTGGATGTTGTGATAACCCTTCTGGTCATCTTTGCAATTACGCATTTATTGTACTGTTAGAGCTTTCCTGTAGTGACCCCAAGTTATTTATGGCTTGCTGGGACCGGTAGTTTGGTGCTCTGGTCTTTCTTTTAGTTGTTTTGGTTATTTGCCTATTGTAGAGCCTTAAATTAGAATATTGTTGACTTACGTCAACATCCTTAGCTAACATGCTCAGAATTAAATTTTGACAGTTTTGTTAGCTCCAGAACATTGTGTTTGGTCTAGTTGGACCTTTAGTTGAGGCCTGAAAACTTTCGGTGTGGATTTTGTGTTGGTTTCTCTGTTTTCAGGCTATTTGGAGGTGAAAGTGTAACTTTGGGTAGCTTTCGATGATCGAAGCCTAAGATTCGAAATCCAATGATTTCATCATCTCTGGAATGTTGAGTTTGGGTTAGGTAGGTGGTTGGATTGGGTTTCGGATGAGCCAGTCTCATTTCGAGCCTTTGGGTTCTTATTAGTTAGTATTGACTGGGTCAACATTTCTCTGAAACGACCTCGTATGGAAACTTCATCATTTTCGTTGAGTCTGAAACGTTGTTTCCACTCTATTAGCATTACTGGTTTTTGAATATCAGTTTCTAATTGTGCTCGAAAAGCCTCGTGGTGTTTTAAAAAGTTGCAGAAAAATATTGCAGAGCAGGCCTTCAGCACCATCGACGTTGGCCTAGCGTGGCGCTCACGCATATTTTGGCTGGCCAGCGAGATGGCACCATTGGCGCTGGCCATTTTCCAGTAGCTATATATTTCTGAGTTTTCATTTTTCCAGCCTTTTATCTCAACTTTTCCAACTCTAAAACACATATACTCTCGACCAAATTGCTCCATATCAGTCCTAGCCTTGGGGAAATCAATTGTTCATCGATAATTCGTGATCCTTCGATTATTGGTAAGTCTTCTTCCCCAACTTGATTTCTCTTGTTCTTTTCTAAAATCCTCCATTGTTGCTCATTTACAAAAGCTTGGACGTTGTTGTAGCGAACGTCTTCTTGCTCTTGCATATTCGTGGGTTCGAGGAATTCATTGTCTTGGCATAATTTCTCTCTTTGTGGTAAGTAATCCATGCGTAATTTTTTATTTTTGTTCTTAAATTCTAACTTTAAGCCTTCTCTTGAGCGGGATGCTTTGGCACCCTCCTCTTGGCCAATTATGCTCAATTTTGGAGCAAGTCCTCTAGGCATCATTGTGGTCATCATGCTTTTTTCAGTTTTTGGTTTCGAGTTGTGGGCCCCATGGGCCCACTTTTGACCTAGATTTTGACTCAGCTATTATTATAGCGATATAGATATTGTTAGACTCATTTTAATGTTTTATTTATGTTTTTGATAGTTTGATTGTTTTTTGGGATTTCTCGGAGCGATTCGGGCTTGGATATCATTGTCCCAGCAGCTTATCATCGGACGACAGGTAGGTTACGGTTTAAACCCTTTAGACTTCAGATATATAGGATAAAATTGTACTAATGGGCATACTTGGGTTGGGTTTACTAGGTTGGTACCACAGACCTTGACCTCTTATTCATGTTCAGTTACTTCCCTTCCTCCTATGTTTGTAGTATTATCTTTATAAGCTCTACTTACCCTTGCGGTCATATGTTGTCTTATCTAGAATCTAGAACATAGATGGTGGGATATTAGGAATGTTCGTGAGCCCCGGACATTGTTATTACTATTATAGAGCTGGATATCTGTGTTGTAGAATAATCGGAGCTTGTGCAGGGCTGATAGGTTCATTGTAAACCGTTGGGCTATTGATTGTGATCGACCATGCCATCATCATGAATATAAAAGGATTTTCTTCATGATTTTACTACCCGGTTGGACTGAGGTGCTAGATTTACCCTATTTTGGATGAGAAATGATATTAGCCTCGGTAAAGCTGGGCAGCGGACTTGATTTACTATTGTTTTAGACCTGGATATGCCCGGTCACCCTATAAGGGGGTTTATGAAACTTATTTCATTGATTTAGACCTAGATAGAATTCAGGCATGCATTTTGAGCATTTGAGTACTAGTTGGATCTGGTGGCACTCCAGACTAATATTTTTAGGTGAGAGTTTAGTACGTGGTCTACGAGTAGACCTCCATAAACCCTGTCATTCTGGACCATGTGCTACGGGAAAAAGGGTGATCATGGGTAGGGGTGTACGGCAGAGTAGATGTACTCAGGAGAAGTCCTTCTATGGATCCCATCTTTATTGGACCTTTGGGGCACTGGAGGGTGGTAAAATACTGACATTGTGGTTACACTTAGTTTATCATATTATCTCATTCGTGTGTGTGAGGTTCCACCCTTGTTTTCTATTTGTTGAGTGTACGCTCCGGTTGTATAGGCGGCTGAAGGGTTTGTTTTCACTTGATTGTGTTTCTCGGTTGTATGGGCGGCCCGGGGACTGTAGGTAGATACTTGTTACTTTATCGCTATACTATACCATGTTATGGTTATATATATGAGATTGGATATTAAGAGGTTATTGGTTCCTGGCTTGAGTTTGGTATGATTAAGTTGGTTATCTGTTCCTATTTTCCGAGCATGCCTATCTTTATTCTTCTCCTCCTTTCCCTTGTTCTTGAGGTTACCAGTATACCGTCCACTTCTAAACTTACTATATAACGTTATTTCGAGGATCCCAGGTGCGCCATTTCTTACTTTCACCTGTGCCTGCTGTGTGTATATATACTACTTGCTAGCCTTGCATGTTGCTTTCTGCTTTCTTCCCTCTGGGCTAGTTCCGTGTACTTAACTGTTTCCTTCTGTGACTATCTATTTTCTATTCTTCTCATTACTGCTCTTTTATCTTATTTGTGCCCAGTCGGCCTATGATACCTACTGGGTACCCATTGCATTACAATTAGTTCTCATACTACAATCTGCATCTTCGGGTGCAGATCCTAGTGTGGGACATCGCTGCTAGATCGTTATGACTTGTGCTTGGAGATTTTGGACTATCCAGAATGAGGCTGAGCTCTAGGAGACCGGAGCTTAGCTTTTAGTTTATCTTTTGCTTTATGTACTCTATTACTACTCGGAGACATGTGTGTATATATTATTTTTATGCTTCGTACTCTTTATTTGTAGTTCCGGCTCTATACTAGGATACCAGGTTTTGGGTTTCGTTTAGCTTTCGCATATGTATGTATGTATTCCCGTTATCTATTTTCTTCATCTTGTTCCTTACTTCCGCTTATTAAACTGTTCTTCTACTTAGATTGTTAGATAGTAGCCCATTATTAAGCATTCTGTGCTACAGGGATTGGTTCGCCTACTGGAGGATTTTAGGTGCCATCATGACCGAGAAATTGTGTCGCGACACTTAATAAATAAAGAACCTTCTTTTTAATAAAAAGTTAAGAAACTGATCCAATCCAATTAGTAGCATTTTCCACTGAGTACCTTCTCTATAGTATTTTATCTAACCATTCTTTAAATCAATATCTTTTCTTTGGTTTGCCTATTAATCTTGATTTGTTTAAACAAATGAAACTATTTTTAATTTTTAACTACCTTAATTTCAAATGCAACCGTTTTTCCAAAAAAATTATGCTTTAAAGTCTTTACCCATTCTTTTAAAAGTCTTTAAAACTATTTTTCCAATAATAAGTCTATAAATCAAATTTGTGAGTTTTTCAAATGACTTGCACTTTTCCTATATGATTTAACTCATTATCACTTATAGTTTAATGATTTAACGAGGATTTAATTAATTAACTTAAGTTTGGCCAGTTAAATGTTTTAATACAGATCTTAAAGGATGCCTCATGTCACGCCTCAAATTCCATTTAGACGGACAGACACTCGATGCCCTAAAGGCCCGAGAGAACCAACTTATAACCTGTGATTCATCATGCATATAACTATGACAATTAAGAAGCTTTGACTATAGATAAGCTGCCTGAATAACAAAACCAACATAGATAGGCCCAAAACTTATGTACACGATCTGGCCATTGAGGCCACAACTGTTAAGAGCAAAGACATAACTAAGTTTTACTTTAACATTGGTCTACAAAGCCTCTACAAGATAGACAAACTTAGTTTAGGTTGGGACAGGGCCTCGCCTTACCCTTAACTATACAATACCCAAAATATATACCAAAGACTCGGTAAAGCCCCGAATCAACCTGGAGCTCACCAACAGCAGCTGAGTGTCTTGTGCTCCTACTGGGGAGGTCTACAACCAGAGTACATGTGCCTGCGGCATGAAATGCAGTGTCCCCATGAGGGACGTCAGTACGAGAGAATGTACTGAATATGTAAGGCATAAAGTAAACCATATTTGCTCAAATAGAATCAGGTATCAGTGCATAAACATGTAAATAAGAATAGAAGATCACATTTGCTTACACTTGTGAAATCATGTATATTACTTTCTTTGGTTACTCTTCTTTGCTTTATGATCATTGTAAGACATGTAATACACGTGACCAACTGATCAATGGTAGAAGAGGAGTCCCATGCTAGGCAATTTAACCCCTGGGATGCTGCCCTCATAAATATACAAATTGGGATCGACCCATGCTAGGCTTTCGCCCCTAGGCTGCCACCCATAAGTACACAAATAGGGATCGACCCATGCTAGGTTTCACCCCTGGGCTGCCACCCACACATATACAGATTACTTCATTTAGTTTCCTTAATCTTTGAGATTGTTACTTTGGTGGTGGTAACCTTTATTGAGCTCAAAACTATGGACCAGTAGTAGAAGACATGTGAACATGCACTTAAGGCAGTAACAATGATATAAGGAGCAAACGTAACATCAACGTACTATTTAGGAGCTTATATGATACAATGAACCTCATTTGGCTTAGATAATAACTCACAAAGCTTGCTGTTGAAAGTACCTTTACTAGGAAACTCACTTCGTTGGTAACAACACAAATATAAGAGTTCATGCCAAGGAATATGAAACTGAGAAATCTTACATACCTTGTTATGTAACTCGGATATTACAACGAATTAAGCTTCCCCCTTTCAGATTATTTATCTACAATGAAATACGTGGCAAAACTAGTATTAGTAGCTAGTTAACCAATTTGGGCTACTTGATCCCACTAAATCAGTAACTAGGCAGTAAGCTCGTAATTGATCAACCCAAGAGTGTTCCTTTCACCTCTTCTCCTCTAAACATATCTACATACTGTACGACCTTCTCATAAGGTCCCTTGAAACTCTTCCGACTTCACTACATATACCAAACAACATACAAAGGTGTGCGGGCAGCAAGTTAACATAACACCCAATTAAGTGGTGTATTACCATACCCTCCTTCCATACTTCAATACAACTTCACACACCCTTTTACAAGTTCAACCAAGCTGTCCCAAATATATACACATAAAACCGCTCCAAAAACAATCCCAAACATCCTTCAACATAATAAGAAAGTATTTTAACTCAAGGATTCAAATCACTACCCCATGGTTCTTGACACAAACACATACAAAATTCTCCATCAGACTTGCATATAAAAAGGGGTAAAAATGGGCAGTAACTTTACCTTAAATTCTGAAAATCTGTCCTCCTAACTTGTACTTCTTCAAGAGCTTGAACTCCCCTTCAACTTAGCTTGAAAAGAGGGAGAATACTTAAGAACCCTAATGGTATTTTATGGCTGCTATGTGAAGCTAAGAGAGAGAGAAAGAAAGAACTTCTAAAATCTGTTTTTTTCAAGTTAAAATGAGTGAAATGAGCTGGTCTTAACCCCTTTAAAGGGGGGCTACTTTGGCCGACTTTCCTTGCTCATTTTGAGCCACATAATGTCAAGAAGGTGATACACCTACTTGGCCATTTTACATGGGCTTTGTTGGACTTAACCTTATTGGGCCTTGGCTGCCAATTCTTTCCCTTTCTTTCACTTCTTTGGGCTAGAATTTATTCAAGTGAGTGATGTACTTGGCCCTCTAATCTAGTCAAAATAGTCTTAGTAGGTGATGCACCTACCTAGTTCTTTAGGCTGGTCAATAAGTCAAAGTAGGTGATGCACCTACTTGTCACCTACTAGCTTAGTTAAGTCAAGCAAGCAGCTCACTTATTTTATTCTATTTTCTAATTTCTAATCCCTTTTGCTTTAACTTAACACTTTACCCTAAATATTTACTCAAATACAACCTTACCATCTCGATTTTAAATACTTTTGTCGAGGTTAACTTGGCCGTTTACGTGTTGAACTGAATGGGGCATTACAAAACCTCCCAATACACATTAAACTATCACTGCTCATATAAGAAACTCGATCCCTCACCTATACGACAAGGCTATATCAAGTGATATATGAATAGGACTAGTATATGCAGAATACGGGATGTTACATCCTCCCCTTCTTAGGAACATTCGTGCTCGAATGATATCAAAGTTAACCAGCCCAAACAAGCTCAAGCCTAAGTTAAGTACCACAATTAGACAGATAACATATATAGACTTATACTTACTCGTTAATGCCTCAACTCGACACTTCCACCTTTCTCATCGGACTAAAATAGATGAGGATACTTGGATTTCATCGCTTCTTCCGCTTCCCATGTAAATTCTTCTACTAGTTGGTTTCTCCCCAGTACTTTTACGGAAGCTACTTCCTTATTTCTTAGCCTCTTAACTTGGCAATCCAGAATAGCAATGGGTACTTCTTCATAAGTGAGATCTCCCATAACTTGTACATCTTCAGTAGGAGTAATACGAGATGGGTCACCTATACACTTTCGAAGCATTGAGACATGAAATACCGGATGGACTGTTGAAAGCTCTTGGGGTAGCTCTAACTCATATGCAACTTGGCCAACTCTTCGAATAATATTATATGGCCCTATATAGAGTGGACTTAACTTTCCCTTTTTACCAAATCTCATCACCCCTTTCATTGGTGACACCTTCAAAAATACCCAATCTCCTATAGTAAACTCCATCCCTCTTCTTCTAATATCTGCATATGATTTGTATTGACTTTGAGCCATTGCCAGCCAATGTTGTATCACCTTAACTTTTTCCATAGCTTGATGAACAAGATCTGGACCAAATAAGGTAGTTTCAGCCACTTCAAACCATCCGATTGGTGATCTACACTTTCTCCCATATAAAGCTTCATAAGGTGCCATTTTGATACTTGAATGGTAGCTATTGTTGTAAGAAAACTCAATAAGTGGTAAATGGTCATCCTAGCTACCTTTAAAGTCCAATACACAAGCTCGTAACATATCCTCAAGTGTTTGGATTGTACGTTCTGCCTGACCATCCGTTTGAGGGTGAAAGGCCGTACTTAAATTCACTTGTGTTCCCAAACTCTTCTGAAATGATTTCCAAAAATTTGTGGTGAATTAAGCTCCCCTATCAGATATAATAGAGATTGGGATTCCA